>JAVJAQ010003416.1:13638-78765 GCA_032362365.1 Zygogramma bicolorata | reverse complement strand
AGTCTTGGAAACGAAAATGTTGTTATTTTAGTACAGTAAATTGTGTTAATCTGATCTTTTAAAATTGTCTTTGGATTTTTAAAAACGTTAAAGAGGCACAAAAGAAATATCATTTCCAAATTATTCCGAAACATCCCTTCTCCATATTTTTTGGACCATCGCCGCAACTTTATTTGGATTCAGATTAATGAGCACAGACGTTGACACATTTGTATGTATGTTAGCTACATAGTTTCAAAAAATCAGCTGAATATATTGGTGAAAGCTGACTATACAAAGGGATACATTTTTCCGAAATTGAAAATATATTTTTGATCGCCCCGTACCTTTCAAATATTTAAAGTTGGATGGTTAGTTCAAATGCAAAATATGATCGCCCTCTTATGTACTGTAAGTAACATCAATTGCACATGGATCTGCAGGAAAACGAATATTTTCTCAAAAAAAGTTCGATAAAAATTACCAAAAACAAAGTTCAACCCTCTGTATACCCGCCAGTTTTGATTCTAGAAACTTTTGTCATTTGAACTTTTTGATGCACATATTGTGGACTATTCCATTATAAAAATTCAGATCGATACAATGAAAATGAAATTCCGGATTTTTTGAAAAATCGTCAAAATATCGAACTTTGACCCCCTGTAGAATCCAAACGCGGGCATTCAGAGAGTTGGCGCAATGATAACTTTTATTCAGGATGGCATGGGCGACATCATATTGAAATTTCAGCGATTTTCACCGAAACCGGTTTTCCATAAGATTAGTGCGGGGTCCTTTGTCTTAAATATTTTTTCTCAGATCATTATTATCGTCATATTATAATTAAAAAGTATTTTTTTTTTAATTCACTTAGTATTCAAAAACTAAGGTGGTAAAATATTTGAAACCCTTATTTCTGTAGATTTGTAGTGAATCTAGAAGGAAGACTGAAAATTCACTACCAAAAATAGATACATTTATGATCGAATCTCAATTTTACATACATAGAGATCAAATGAATGAAAGCTGGGAGGTAAAGATTATGTAATATGATTGATTTATTTGATTCTTCATAAATACCGACAGCAGACATGTATATTATGATCGGAATATTACGATATGTTTGTAAAACAGGTTAGTTTCGTTTTAAACCGATTTTTCCACTGCTAAATACCTAATGCAAAACTAACTTCCGACTAAATCACACTGAGCTGTACATTCTGAAGTGTATTTCTAAAGTGTTTTTGTACTTCGATACCATAGAACCATTATCTGTTTTTAAATAAAACCGAGTAAACCAACATGGGAAACATCACTTGACATCATCTAAAGCGCACGCTATTTGGTCGCGTTTGAAGAGCTCAAGTTTATTCAATGATTTGGATTTCACATCGAAAAATAGTTTTGTGTTTTCTACGTTATGAAGGGTGAAAATGATAATTTATGACAGAATGAAAATTCATGCATATTCCCTATTCTATTTTGAGCATTTATTTTTCTATTTCCGAGCCGTACAGCTAGTTTGATGAAGCTGAGAATGGTAATATCATTGATTTTGATACCATAACAGCTAGCTGTCCTGTGGTGACATTCAACCTGAATACCCACTCATGAAGGATCAGAGTATTTCATAATTCATAATATAAAACATCTCTGTTTTTTCGGGCTTGAGGGCCGTGTGGTGGAATTTTGACTGAGACAACGTCGCTGAAGATGGCTGCCGCAGATGTAGCCGAAAGTTCCGGAAGTCAAAATACCACCACACAGCCCTCAAGCCCGAAAAACCAGAGATGTATTAACACCGGCCGTGAAAGCTTACATTATTTCATTATAAATGAAACTACTGAAACAGAAGTTATGAATATTATATCCAGTTTGAAAACTAATAAATCACCCGGTGTTGATGGTATAATATCAGAGATATTGAAAACCATTAGTATTACAGTAGCAAAACCACTTATGCACTTATTCAATACAATTATAAATACTGGTCAATACCCCGATGCATTCAAAACAGGATTGATAAAACCATTGTACAAAGCAGGAGATATTAATGAATTACAAAATTATCGTCCAATATCATTGATTTCAACATTAGCAAAAGTTTTTGAAAAAATATTGAAAATCAGAATTGATGAATATCTTGAAAAAAATAGTATTCTTTCTTAAAACCAGTTTGAATTTCGCAACAACGTCTCAACTGAGCATGCATTATGCCATCTCACAACTCAAATATATGAAGCCATAGAAGAAAAATCCCATTTTGTTTGTTCATTTCTAGATTTAGCTAAAGCTTTCGATTCAGTGAGTCATGAGTTATACAATTGATAAAAAGTTATCTAGAAAATCGAAAACTATGTGTCAAGATAGGTGACTATATTAGTTCAGAAAAAAATTTGAATCATGGAGTTCCACAAGGAACAGTTCTAGGTCCTGTGTTATTCAACATATTCCTGAATGAAATTTTTTATGTGAAAACAAGAGGTTCCATAGACAGTTTTGCACTCCTACAAAATGACTTAAAAATGATAAAAAATTGGTTCGACAATAACTTATCGACTCTCAATTTCGAGAAATCACATTATCTCCCCTTTACTTCTTATAGAAATCATCTACCTTATCTTGGACCTATTAAAATAAATGATTTATATATGAAAGAAGTATTTAGGCATCATGAAAGACAGGCATTTATAATGGAATATCCAAATTGATTATCCAATAAAAAATGTAGCCCTCTATTGCAAAAATTCAAATTTCTTCATAATATTCTTAGTCAAAAACACATGGATATGATTTATTTTTCTTTATTTCAATCTCAAATAAATTATGGTATACTGTCATGGGGGGGAGTTAATCAGAATTATCTGAAAAATTTGGAAAATTTACAAAAATGGTTCTTAAAAATCATGTATGGTAAAAATATTCGATATTCCTACAATAAATTATTTTGTGAAAGTGAAAAAATGGATATCAGTCAATTATTTTGTCTTAATATAATAACTTAGATATTTTCTCATAAAAACTGCTGTAAATATAATAAACATTTATGTAATACACGAAATAAAAACAAAATTACTGCTAAAAATACAATTTCCAAAGCCAAATCACAAAAAAACTTTTTATATTTAGCATCATTTATTTACGATAAATTACCAAATTCGATTAAAGTAACAAAGTCAAAATATTCTTATAAAAAACTGGTGAAAAAATGGATTCTTGAAACTCCCAGATTATTTTTCCAGAATCTTATAGAATTGAAATTTTCCATGTGACTACCAGTGTGCTGATTATACTGTCATTTTCAATTATTGTTCAAATGTTATTATATTATTAAATCATTTATTTTTGATCCATAATAATTATTCAATAAAATATCTAATCCTTACAACAAGTGCAATAACTTCGTAAGGTTTAAATATTTATTCACATATTATTTATTTTAAAAATGTAATTTTATGTTGATTTGAAATTCCCGGTTGAATATAGTCGAGATATCGGCGCCCATTTCATTATCAAGAAGTTAAAGATCTTTAATGCTGAAGTCTCCCTATTCCCCAGATCTCATCAGAACAGAGTGAGGACAGAGGGTCTGGATGGAAGTTAGCTATTTATAACCATGAAAGGTACGGTTGATGGATCATTATTAAAAAGTATCGAACTAATTTCTGAGTATATATATATACCATACCTCATTAATGTCGTGATATGCTTTGATGACCGAGTTTGCGCTAGCTCCCGCTCTCAACAGCGCAAAAGTTATGTCGTAATGCTTTCCTTTGACGGCAGCATGTAAAGCCGTTTCGGTATTATTGTTACAGTACATGTCTATCCTGAGAGGGCATATCATTCTGGTATTTGGATCGTTCTGAAACGGAATAAGATTGGTTTTTAATTAATAAATTTTTATATATCGTCGGCCTGAAGTGTAAATCCACCAATTCGATTTTTAAGGAGACTCAATTCATAAATGACTATATCACTTTTTTTTTATTTTTGTGATAGGCAAATTTTCATTAAACGAGGAGTTGCTGCCTGATAGGACAAGTTTCAGTCAGAAAGAACTGTTTTTCATCACCGCAGCAACTTTTCAGGGTACATTAGAAATCTGCCCGTCTGTATAAGATTCCAATTTTATTACTTAATTTTTCAGACTGTTGTCAGTTAACAACCAAAAAAACTGGTAATATACAAATTATGAAACTATAAAGGACAATGCCAGTTTGACAAAAAAAATCAGTTGAACCAGATAATTTATCTTTTATCGATATTAAATATTGTCTCTTAAATTTTTTTTCCGGTGAAGTATAGCGACTCTTCTAATATTGCTTTTCAATTCTTTGGTTTTGAAATGATGCTGTTGTCTAGTGAGTTGAATATGGCTACCATAAATTATGACATGAAAGAGATTGGTATGCTTTTTCCATTATTGGCTGAATGATTTAAAATAGGCCTTTTGAACACAAATAATTCAGAAGTGTTACGGGTTTAGATACATTTTTTGTTGATTCTTGTTATGGCAATTCATAAATACATTTACATTTCATAGTTTCGTTCTGTGAATATTTCAATGGCTTCATTGGTGATTTTGATGTATTACTCTAAACGGATATTAAATACTATAGTTTCGAATGATTTAAGCTGAAATGAATAATTACCAAAGATTCAAGGCTCAGTTCTGGCTCCAATTCTTTTTTTAATCTATATTGACAATATTAAAAGACTCAATTTATATGGAATGCACTTTTCTTTTGCAGATGATATAACATTATTTCACTTTGGGAAAGATATTGACATTTTGGAAAATTCATTGAAACATAATATTGACCTAATTGAAAAATGGACGTGCAGCATTAACCTAACCGTCAATTCGGAAAAAACTGTTTTTATTATTTTTAAACAAAAAAACATGAAGAATATAAAATTAAACTTGAAGATAGATAATGAACTGATAGCCAAAGTTCCCAATCATAAATATTTAGGTTTATTAATTGACACAAAATTAAATTTTGAAAATCATATTGAAAAAATAAAGAAATCTATTGTTCCATTCCTGGGGGCCATTAGAAGAATTCACATTTTGAACAAAAACGTTCAGATTCTAATATATAATGCCTTCATTGTTTCTCATATCAGATACCTCATTACACTTTTGTCTTCATGCTATAAAGAACAAAAGAATATAATATATCGTTCAATGAACAAAGCAATAAAGGTTATATTCAGAAAACCGTGGGATACTCCTTCTGCAGATTTATATAAAGTAACAGATAATATGACTTTGGATCATCTAATTGATTATGAAAAATCTAAGTATATTATGATAACTTTTATTTCCCAAGAAACTACAAACTTTATAGAAGGGAAAAATATTAACTCTAAGAATATTATACATTAAAGAAAAAAAGGCAATAAAATCAGACTGTTTCATGGTAGAAAATGAAAAAAAAATTGTCAATAAAAAAATTAATAAAAAATTGCCAATTACCTATTTCATTAAATGTTTTCTCAAGTTGGCTTTGAAACGGAGTTTTTCATATATAAATTGACTGTCGTCCTATATTAAGAATAGTTGTTAAACTAAACTTCGCCCAATAAAAGACGATTTATTATTATATTATTATATTAGATTTGAATTTCATCGTTGGTAAATTTTTGGAAGATCTGGTTGAATGACTGTGCTGATCACTATTAATTTTGAAGGTAAGATTAGAATGTTTTAGTTTGTTTTTAACCAAATGTATGAAGGTACAAAGTTTGAGTGTATA
The DNA here is from genome assembly GCA_032362365.1 of Zygogramma bicolorata. Lineage (NCBI taxonomy): Eukaryota > Metazoa > Arthropoda > Insecta > Coleoptera > Chrysomelidae > Zygogramma > Zygogramma bicolorata. The sequence continues at coordinate 73,021 of JAVJAQ010003416.1, read as the reverse complement.
TAATGATAATATATCCAAAAGATTATTAGGTTTATATAAATTTTTTGTTGGTTCCCGATAATCAAGTTTATACATACATTTAATCAATTTATTTTGTAGGGTTTTCACAGGTTTTACTAGTGTTTTTGTTGCCGCTCCCCAAACTGAAATTAAATACTGGAGTTTGGAATATACTAGAGAGAAATAAATGAGTTTCAGATATTTCATAGCTATAAAATTTCTCAATTTGCAAAGGACACCAATCATTGGAGATATTTGTTTTCTCAACATTCCTATATGTTTGGTCCACGTTAAATTTTCATCCACATGTAGTCCTAAAAATTTGACAGCAGAGAAATTTTCAATAATTCCATTTTTTAATTGAATGGGATCTTCTGATAGGAATGAATTTGATTTTTTACAAATATACATAAAAGATGACTTTTTGAAGTTCAATGTCAATTTGTGACTATTCAACCAGGATAATATTCTTCAGAAATGTAATATAAAACTGTCAAAAAATTATGATTTACATGGCCATGATACCAGAATATCAAATAACTCTCATTTGAATATGATTCATTCCAATAAAGGAAAAAATATCGCCATTTCGTCAGCATTAATAACTTTCAATGAACTACCAGAAAAAATTAAATCATCCAAATCCATTCATATTTTTCCAAAAGATGTTTGTATAATGATGTTCACCAAATTATCAAATGAATATTATACTCCAATTTATTATTTATAGTACATAATTTTATGATTTTTTTTTGACTTCCTCATACCGGAACCCTGTTCTGTCTGGAAGCTGTATATTGAATAAATAAAAAAAAAATTGTTTACCAATGACTTTATTGAGTGCCCAACATGCTCTAAATCATAAAAAAATATTTTGTATAAAAAAAAACAGCGTAAAAATTTACTCAAAACTGTATCGGAATCGATATCATTATTAATCTTGAAATCAAGAGACATCTAGCTCACGAAGATAGCGCTCTGCAATCCGCTGAATAGACTTATGAATATTATTATTATAATTGGTACTTCGAGCATCTTGAATTGTTCGGACAAATTCGGCAGGTTTTCACTGTGAATATATGAAAACTGAAATTAGGGGTACTCACGCCATAATTCATCTCCACGGAATTTTCTCTGGAGAAATTAAGTTTCGTCATTATTGATATGATTCCGTCAGAGATTCTCCTCCTTGTCGGGCTAATAACTACGTTGTTTTCAGAACTCGGAGTTATGTCTTCATCCTAGGCATTGAAATAAATAGAATTATATAAAACAGTTGCATCATTCCAATCTCACATCCAATTGGGAAATCCTGGTAGTCTTCACACGAAACTTCAGGATAACATCAATTAACTTCTTGTTCCCCAATAAAGCAGCAACATACAAGATGTTTTGTCCGGTAGCGTCTCTTTCGTTTATATCGAACGGCATGAAATATTCCCACTCTTCTGAATTATCACTGGAAAAATTCAACAAAATATTGCGATTTTTCACGAAAAATTGTAAAGAGATTTAATTGAACTCTGTGAATACCGTTGGCAGGCAATAGAAGAAGTTTATAATGATAACAGTTATTTATTTCCAAAAAATACAGTTTATATATAGGGAATATTTATATAATAGATTTATCAAAAAGCTCAGACAGAATTGTTTATTACTCGAAAATGAAAAAAATTAACTAATTTTTCGAAAAAAATTATTCCAACAAATAATGCTTCATAGCAAATTTGAATTTGTTCATTTGAGAAAAGGGTTTTATTCTAGTGGGTAATCCATTATATGTGATAACACCTTTATAGAAAATAGATTTTCTGGAAAATTCCGTCTTGAGATTTTTTGTTAACAAATTATTGAACTGACTCGTTTTGTGGTTATGTACACTGTTAGATTTAAAAAATTTCATATTAGAACGTTTCTTATTAGTCACAATAGAATGCAAAATGGTACATATTTTCAGTTTATAAATAGAATCGATGCCGAGGAGACGATTTGGTTTATAAATATTCCTTGTTGGTTCCAAATAAGGTGAATGAAAAATTCATTTAATTGCTTTATTCTGTAAAGACTTCAGTGGTTTCAGAATGGTATTCGACGCAGTACCCCATATGCTGATTAAATATTTTTATTTCAAATAAATTGGTGAAAAATTAATTAATTTTAGATATTTCAAAGGTATATAGCTCCCTATCTTGTACAAAATTCCAATGACTGGTGATATTTTTTTTCGGATCAGATCAATATGAATATCACACGAAATATTTTCATCAATATTCAGACCTAAAAATTTTATATTATATGACCTGGTAATTTTTTGTTGTCCTAGCAATGAAAATTTCGATTTTGATAAAATTGGTTTTTTATCAATGAACAAGAAAGATAATTTTTCGAAATTTAAGTAAGTTTATGAACATTGAGCCAAATATATATTTGTTTCAAATCATTTTCAATTTGACATTGGATTAATTGCAAATCTTTATTGAAATATATTGAAGTTGTATCATCAGCAAATAATACCAACTTTCCGGCGATGTTCAATTCTGAAATTGAATTAATATATATTAGAAACACTTCAATGTGAATGAGAGAATGTGCGACATGGTTAGAATTTTTATGTACAACCCATAAAGACATTTTTGCATATCCACGTATTAATTTTTAGTATTACCCTAGTTAACGCATCAAATGATTTTTTTTTCATAAACATCCCATTCAAGGATTAATCCATTCGAAAAACAACTTGATAATGAAACAGTTGAATACATCAAAATCATAATTACCGGTATTTTCTCATAACTTGTGACGGGTATGGAAAATGGAATAAGAGTTCTAAGACCGACACGTGTCCATTGATACAACAGGCGTGTATCGGTAGCCAACGTTCCACAGTGTGTAGCTGAAACAACAGGAGAAGTGGAGCTCATTTGAAATTGAGATAGACATGAGAAGGAGAAAAAAGGCAAAATGAAGAACCAAGTTCATAGATTGTACGGGGTCAGTTGAGCATTAATATGAATAATATGACTCATTATCTATTTGAAGCGTAGAATGCTGAGGCTTGTGATGCAGTGGATCAGATTCCTGGAATTTGAGCCATTTGCAGCCCATAGAAAGGTTCCACTCCAGGGAAAGGGATGTTTGCCTTTTTTTTCGCAAGACAATCAGCTTCCTTATTTCCTTTCATGCCCTCGTGATCTGGTAGCCACATTGAAATAACCACGTTTATATAATACATGCTTCAATTCAATTCAATTTTATTATCCCAAGAATTATTACATGTTTATGAATAGGGACTGAAACACACAAGTACATAGTCAATAAATGAATATTTTAAAAGTATAAAGAAAAAAAATCCATTTTAAGGAAATTGAATATTTGTAAGCAGTCAAAATGAAATGGCTTTTTCAAACTGATGAATACCAATGAAGGTAAAAAAAACATATAACTGTTGACTACATGCAAAATATATTGTACATTAGCTGATTAAAAATTGTTTGTATTTTTGCTTAAATTTCATTATAAATAAAATAAATAAAATATTTATTAATCCTTTCAACTATTGTTAACAATAGATAGGATAAGTCAAAAACAGTGTCATTAAGTTTTAATTGACAAAACAAGAGACGAGACGAAACAATCACAATGATGACTAACATAGATTATGTAAAATACACTTCGATATCATCTCAAAATTGAAAAGTATAATTCAAATTCCTCAACAGTATAGAAACATTCTCTGATGAGGAGTTCCCTAAGTCTATACTTAAAAACCGCCGTGGATCCAGCGCATTTTATTTCGTTCGGAAGACAGTTAAAAAAACGGCATCCTGCATTGATGGGAGATTTTTTGTAATAGGAGTGTTTGGGCTTGTTTAATTTGATATCATTTTTATTTCTGGTGTTGTAAGAATGTGAATCACTATTAATGGGAAATGAATGTTTGTTATTGAAAATATATGTTAAGAGTTTCATTAAATAAATAGATGTAACCGTGAGGATCCGTTTAGTTTTGAAAACCTGTCTGCATGATTGGCGACTACTAATGTTGAAGATAAGCCTTATGATTCTTTTCTGAGCAACAAAAATTCTTGTTATGTCTGATGCCTGACCCCATACTATAATATTGTAGGAAATTGTGGAATACACAAATGCATAGTAAACCTGCAATAATGAATCTGTGTTCAAAATATTTCTTAGTGTTGCCAAAATATAAAAGCTTTTGTTGATTTTTTTACATACTATTAGTATTTGATCCTCCCATGTTAAATTACAATCTATGAGCGTTCCTAAGAATTTAGATGAAGTGGAGGTTTCAACAATATTAGTATTGACTTTGAAGGTGAAATTAGAAGGTATTCTATGTTTTGTGTGTCGAGAGAAATGCTTTAATTGTTTTTGGAATTGAGTTATATATTATGATGCCATCATGGTAAATTGACTTTTATCTAAAATCTGATTGTGTTTTATTTGTTGCTAGTAATTTTGTTTGTCTTGTGGAGTAATTATGGATATCAGCAATTTGAGTGAAAATAATATCTGACTTCTTACTATTATTTTTAATAAAATGGATGAAACAGCTAATTTTGAGTTTATGGAGAGAATCTAAATCCAATAAATTGTGCGGTTTGTATAAATTTATTGTTGATTGTAGATAAGGTAATTTATGAATACATTTAATTAATCTGTTTTGTAAAGTTTTCAAATGTTTGATAATAGTTTTATTTGCTGTCCCCCAAATGGAGATGAGATAATGCAACTGTGAATAGATTAGGCTGAAGTATATATTTTTCAATAATGTGAGAGATATGTAGTTTCTGATTTTGTAGAAAATTCCAATGAGAGGAGATATTTTCATTCTAATTCTTTCAATATGTTTTCGCCATGACAATCTCTCATCGATATATAAACCCAAAAATTCACTTGTTTCTGTGTATTTAATCAATTTATTATTGAATACTATGGGATTAGTATGTTGATTGAGAATGTTAATTGATCGTTTAGAAAATATACAAATACGGAGATTTATCAAAATTTAGAGTTAATTTATGTTGATGAAGCCAAATGAGAATTTTATCCAGATCACTTTTCATATCTTTAATTTTATCATAACTATCTGAGAAGTATATGAGAGTGGTATGATCAGCAATTAATTTGATCATTCCATTCAATGTTAAATTTGGTAGGGAGTTGATATAGATAAGAAAAAGTATTGGACCAAGAATAGACCCTTGAGGTACACCACAAGTTATATTTTGAAGAGAACTTTTTACATTGTCAATTTTATTACTAGTATCTTGCATTCCACAATTCAATTTTTGCTGCAATTTTTCGCAGCAGCCTGTCGCTGAGGGAATTGTCACCAATCTGCCAGTTACTGCACTTTGGAGAATTTTCCTTCATTGTCAACAAAAAAAAAGCATTGAATGTAACCAAGATTGACCCCCACATTATATTATTATACAATTTTTAATAGCAATAAAATTTCTTCATTGATTTTGTACATTCCTTCAGTTAGTAAAAATAGTTGAAATATACAAAATAACCATTTTTCACAATAATTCCACCACACCAGAGAGTTTGCGGCAACGAATTATCCAAAAAAATAACTGAAAAAATTAAAATAGAGCATGCTTTATTCCAAGTAACTCAAAAAAATCGCAGAAATACATGCATCTTGAGTTGCAGCCACTTTTTCGAAAGTTGAAATGAACAAGCATGATTTTATATAAAGATTTTTATGATAGTTGAGACCACTGCAGAAAATAACTTCAGCATCGAGAAGACGAGAAGTGTTGATAAAGTGTAATTTAACGCCTGGTCAAAGATATACATTAACATTTTTTTAACGCCACAAAAGTATGGCGTGTGTGGGACTGATATAAAATCAGAGTGGACGTTCTTCAAAAAATTTAAATCTCCATTGCTATGGTTATGTTGTACTTTTAATGTCGCCGGCACTAAAGAGATTACTTTTCTGACTAGGCACTAAAGTGTTTACTTTTTTACATAGGCAGTGAAAGTGACAGTTTCCAAGTTTGACAAAAAATTTCAAAGGTTTGAATTTTCTACGTTTGTCAAAAAATACATGGTGTGTATTTTTTTTTATAATTATAATTAACACAATATATCATTTCCACTATTTCATAACAAAATTTAAAATGAAGTTACCTGTACCAACTCTGGAAATCTGAGCAAAAGTATCTCGACGATGTCTCGCTGTCCATTGTAGCAAGCAATATACAGGGGCGAGTACTTTGTTACAGGGTGACATCTTCCGTCTGCGCCGTGGTCCAATAAAATCTTTACTATTTCTTTCTTTCCTACTTGACAGGCTCTGTAATGGAACACGAGTGAGATGAAACTGATCGTGTTCAAGAAAAAACGTACCTATATTTCAATAATGAATACTAATACACAATGGCATCAGTTCTGATTCGGTCAAGATTACATAGAATGAAAATAAATCGTCACGTGATTATCATTCAATTTTATTTAAAATTACTTCAGAAGTGGAGCAAAAATATGGAAAAAAGGTATGAGAAAAAGTTTTCAAGGCAAAGAGAAATATTACTTTTTATGTTCCGTAATGATTTTGATTGAATAAATGAGTGTTTGGGAAAAACTGAGCCTTGTGAGGGCAAGGATCGGCAATCATTTTGGATGCCGAAGGGCGATTTCAACTGTAGGAAAACCCAAAAAAACCCACAGTGCTAGTGGGTCGGTTGGTGTCTTCATTCCAGATATCCCATCAACCAGGATTGATATCTAGGCAACTAACAATCGCCTATATCGCCGAGCTGGTAAGAAGAATGCCATCCCGACTGCAGTTCAAACCAGTGCAGTAGTGAAATAGCCAAATTGAATATAAGGAGCGCGCCTTAGACCGCTTGGCCACACCGACCAACATAACCAGTTCATATTTTTTATTTACCAAGTCGGTAAGATCACAAAATGTTATTCATTTTTCACCAGTACATAATTCGTCTGAATATAGTTTCTAAAAACTTGAATAAAAAAAAATAACGAGCAAAGCTCGGTCTTCCAGTTATTAACTTTTTACGCACGATACAAATGAGGAATTCAAAGTTCAATTCGATTTATGCCTGCTTGAGAACGTGTTCACTGAGGGAAAAATTCCTTGATTTAGATTCCTCCATAAGTCACTCAAAACAAATAATCCATTCACTGAGTACCGAGTATTGATGACAGATATATAACCACATTCCTGAAATCTTCTCGGTTACAACTTTCTGTAATTAAATGTCATTAGGAAGATTTTTCCACTTGAAACATTCAATCACGACTTACTTTGTGATCAATCAATTGAATTGAAAAAAATTACATGATCTAGTATTCATAATTTAATCCAGACTAGTGTCTCTCCTACTATTTCGGGTAATCGCACGTTAAAAGGTAAGGCCTCGTTGATCCATTGCTCGCACAAGTTTTGACTTCTGAGGGTTGACGTTCGTCAGCTGGTTAACGGAACGAACAAATTTCAGATTTCATCAATGACGACTGTTGCCTTCAATTTTTTATGTCATTCAACAGATCGTCGTATCACAAATAGCCCAATAATTTGATGAAAATCCATATGTAACAAAAAATATCACAGTTTTTTGTTTGAAGGACTTGTACAACAGTAATGATCACTCCAACTTTCACAATTGAAGAAGAACATCACATTTTCGCTAGGTTTATTTTATGCACCATTATTTTCACTTAAACTTAAAAAAATTCAACATTTCAAAGTGGAAGTGTAATTTGCTTTTGCGCACGCCCATACCATATCATTTTGAGGTTATAAATAGTTCCACTTATTCAAGAGGCTAATTCTCAAACATACTTTTTTTTATACAATTACATTAAGTATGTCAAAATAATACTTTTTGTACAACTGACATTAAAAATGACGTTTTTAATTCATTGACACATGAACTAAAAACTGACGTTTTCACAAAATCACTTTTAACACTAGTGTTAAAAGTAAAATGACAGATGAGATGATGGATACTAAAAGCGTCTAGCGACAGATGTACACAGCTCGGGAGCCAAAATGTCCATCTGTCGCTAGACGCTAGTATGGATACTCAGTATAATATAGATCTCTCTAATAGAAACACTTTAATCAGATATTAATACTATTATAACAATCAGAATCAAAATTAATTATAAATATGTATTTGGCAAAACCCTGCCTGTCATGCTTGCAATTTAGATTTGAAATACAAAATATGGTTGTCAATTATAAAGTCCATGTAGCTAGATGCGTAGAGCATCTGACTTGTAATCCAAAGATCGTGTGTTCGAATCCTTACGGATCTTATATTTTTTTTGTTTTTTTCTTACTAGCAGTAACTGTTGAACAAAAAATTTTGTATGATGCATTTGTTAAAAGTGATTTTATTTTGCTCGTGGGGTTGCTCCACTCGCTAACGCTCGTTTCGCAATATTCCCCACTCACAAAATAAAATTCCACTTTTAACACTTGTATCATAAATAACTATTATCTACACCCGTACTCTAATTATACACTTATATGCCCACAACCCGTTTTATAATGAAATCCATTGCGATACAGATTTTCATTACGATACAGATTTTCAACCAATAGAAACCCATTATTTTTCAATCAAGCATGATGTGCAAGCTTTGCATTTTGACGTTTGTCAAGTCAAAATCAGTAGGTATTGAATTTTTGAAGAATTCAGTCAATTTTCGATAATCGAATGAAAATGTCTTATAGCAGTGATATAGAAGAATTACCAGCGACTCCTCCACATATGTCTTAGACAAGAAAAAAATACAATCGAAAGGATTATATTTTTCATTTGACAAATGCAACACATATGTTGTTATTTTCGTTCAAGTCAAATGTGCTTTCATGGCCGAGTGGTCAGCGGCGCGGGCAGTGATCACAAACGTCCCGGGTTCAATTCCAGACCTCGGCAAAGACTTTTTTTCATTTTTTTTTCTTCTCATTGTTGTATTTTCCGTGGTTATACCATTAATTATAATTCTGTAGAATTTTTCAAAGAAATACGATTGATTACCTACTATTATTGTGTTCAATATAAATACCTAATATTATAATATTTTTAGTTCTTCATTATTTATTGGGTGTAGATAAAATAGCGTATGCAACTCTCATGTAATGGTTATTAATACACTCGCATAAACCATACGAAACTCACCTTCGGCTCGTTTCGTATCCCGGTTTATGCTCATATATTAATAACCATCATTACACGATCGTTGCATAATATACTATTATCTACACCCGTACTCTAATAATATACTTATATGCCCACAACCCGTTTCATAATGAAATCCATTACGATACAGATTTTCAACCAATAGAAACCCTTTATTTTTCAATCAAGCATGATGTGCAAGCTTTGCATTTTGACGTTTGTCGAGTCAAAATCAATAGATATTGAATTTTTGAAGAATTAGGTAAATTTTTGATAATCGTATGATGTCTTATAGCAGTGATATAGAAGAATTACCAGCGACTCCTCCACAGATGTCTTGTACAAGATAAAAATTCCATCGAAGGGATTATATTTTTCATTTGACTAATGCAATATATATGTTTTTATATTCGAACTAATCAAATGAGTTCTCATGGCCGAGTGGTCAATGGCGCCGGCAGTGACCAGGAACGTCCGGGTTCAATTCCTGACCTCTGCAGAGGTTTTTTTCTTTTTCTTCTCTTCATTTCTCATTGTTGTATTCTCCGTGGTTATACCATTAATTATAATTTTGTAGAATTTTTCAAAGAAATACGATTGATTACCTACTATTATCGTGTTTTCAATATAAATACCTAATAATATAATATTTATAGTTCTTCATTATTTATTGGGTGTAGATAAAATAGCGTATGCAACTCTCATGTAAAGGTTATTACACGATCGTTGCATAATATACTATCATCTACACCCGTACTCTAATAATACACTCATATGCTCACAACCCGTTTTATAATGAAATCCATTATGATACATATTTTCATTACGATACAGATTTTCAACCAATGGAAACCCATTATTTTTCAATCAAGCATGATGTGCAAGCTTTGCATTCTGACGTTTGTCAAGTCAAAATCAGTAGGTATTAAATTTTTGAAGAATTTAGTCAATTTTCGATGATCATTTGAAAATGTCTCATAGCAGTGATATAGAAGAATCACCAGTGACTCCTCCACAGATGTCTTAGACAAGAAAAAAATACAATCGAAAGGATTATATTTTTCATTTGGCATATGCAACACATATGTTTTTATTTCCGACCGAATCAAATGAGCTCTCATGGCCGAGTGGTCAGTGGCGCTGGCAGTGATCAGAAACGTGCGGGTTCAGCTCCTGACCTCAGCAGAGATTTTTTTTCATTTCTCATTGTTGTATTTTTCGTGATTATACCATTAATTATAATTTTGTAGAATTTTTCAAAGAAATACGATTGATCACCTACTATTATTGTGTTCAATATGAATACCTAATAATATAATATTTTTAGTTCTTCATTATTTATTGGGTGTAGATAAAATAGCGTATGCAACTCTCATGTAATGGTTATTAATACACTCGCATAAACCATAAGAAACTCACCTTCGGCTCGTTTCGTATCCCGGTTTATTCTCATGTATTAATAACCATCATTACACGATCGTTGCATAATATACTATTATGATTGATATGCACTCGCAGTTTCTGTAGAAAGTTTTACATGGAAGTGAAAATGTTAGTACATACAATGGTCTACTGAAAATTGGACGTTAATCTTTTATGGTAAATGTGTAAGTGAAGTTTAGTAGTTAGATTGGTGCTATGGTAAATGTGTAAGTGGAAGTTTAGTTTAGTGGAAGTGAAGTTCAGTAGTTAGATTGGTGCTATCAGGTTCTATTAAGCCACTCCTCATAAGTTTACAGCATTTCTTCCTTCTATTCATGTTATCTGCTACACGAAAAAAAATATGTCGTGCTTTGCATACGGACAATGATTTTCAGGCGTATTTTTTTAATCTCATCCATCGTGTTATGAACAAAACAGGACACGAGCGGCGCACAAGAATGAATTTTTAAGTTGGTAACAAGTGGTAACGCTGGATCGTTTACCAACGGAATTTTATTTTGGACAGCGTAACTTCAAAATCCACAACTCTTTCATTCGAAGGGATATTTCAACGATTCTTTCACATTTTGATATAATTTTTCTTGTTTTCTTTATAATCATTCAATGAAGAAATAAGCGACTTCTTCATTGAAACTTACGTGAATAACAAAGTGTTAGCACCGCTGGGCGCCATATTGACGATGAGTTCCGCATCTTTCTGCAAGGACAACAGCAGCTGCTGAACGGAATTGACGTCCCCTTGGGTGCAAGCGTCCCTTATCGCAGCGTGAATGTCCAGCCTCGCTTTCTCCTTGGCATCTGGAAAATTAATGAGCACGTGGACTTCGTACCGACGATGAGCAAGAAAAAAAACGAGGTACTACAAAATTTAGTGTACTTCAGAGAGTGTTTATGAGGCTGAAATGAAACTTTCGTGTTTAAACATGGAGCCAAAAATGCACTCCCTTAGAGGTACGATTTTTCAAATATATTTTTTGTCTAACTAGCGTCCCGTCTCGGCTTCGCAATGATGAAAAATGGTTTTTGTGGGGTATTCCTAAGAAGTTTACGTATACACATACCATCGCGGACGTTTTTGTAGACATTTCCAAGGGCAAAAAACGTGTTTATTTTGTTTATTTACGAAATCACATTAGGAATGTCTAAAATTATCAGTGTTTCTGTACTATACTATGCATGCGTTATACATATAAGGCTTCCTTGAATCACTCTATCTGTTGAAAAAAACGTAGTAGTGATAATATATTGGGAAAGCTTCTTCATTTCAATGTTTTTTTCTGTTTTATGATTCTCTGAGCGGTTTTTCTGTATAATCAACGGGAAAAACTAGAGACATTGGAACCCTAATAAAGACATTCCAATGACCTAACGGTTTTTGAAAATAAGAAAGAGTGCCATGATAATCAATCACTGATCAACTTTCATCCAACTACAAATAAATCAAGACTGCATTCATTCATTTTTTTTGTAGATACCTTCGTTATTAATGTTATTGACTGACAGCTGACAGGTCTTCTTAGACTACAGCGTACCCTAGTGGTAACGCACGACATCTTTCGGCTGACATATTTTTTATTTCTTACTGATTTGTGTGGATATACAAAAAGTCTGTACCATATGAATAATTATTTAGATAGTGAATATAATAAAAATTTGGGTTTGTCTTCACCAGTTAACACGTGCTATTTTTGATCTGTCCAATATGTAACTTCCAAAAACAAATGTTTTAACGGAGGTGAAAGTTATTCGGTTTTCAATTTTAATTTCAGCATTTTTTTTCTTTTTCTGCCACTTCCACTTTCACCGGAAATGCTCCTGGTTTTGATTTTTTAAATGGAACATCCTGTATTATTCATTTGGGTTTCTGAGGTAATTATGGATCAAAATGTTACATTTTAAGAATCATTTTCAATATTTCGTCTAGGTGGCCATGATCGGACATAAACTAATCTAAGGACTAAGATGTCTATATACTGGTGTTTCTAATGTTGCGATATTGTTTCAGACAAACCTGTGGACAAGGCGTGGTAGTTCATCAGTGGCCATGAGGGGCGCTGGTAATCAAAAATTTCTATTAATTTTCGTGATCACTCGATCCATGGAACACGCTGTTGCCAATTCTGATGTTTTTGTTAAAGGATAGAGAATTTATCGGGACTGGATATGTGAGGTTATTGAAAACACCAAAACGCGCCAAATTTGTGTTCAACTTTATGCGTTATTTATTCCATGTAGTTTGAAAATAATTTCTCAGTTGGAATAAATTTGCATTGTGTTTCTACTGATCTGAACCATAATTCGCAACGACATGGCCACTTGGCAACACAAGACTGTCTTCTCCACTGCAAGAGTGCCGGTACCTGGCGGATTTTTTGCAGTACTACTACGCCTACATCATCAAATTTTTCATCAAGTTGGCCATATCGGTCGTCTGATTTGCTGACAATCTTTTATATGGAGCGAAAACACCAGTATATAGCCACCTTACTAAGGACTTTAGGATGATATATACTTTTGTCAAGTACACCATGATGCTTGATATTATCAATATCTTAACATACGAAAATACTGATGGGTTGAATATTGCCGATTGGGATATCTTTGAGCATACAACTCAGCAACTTTCCTCCAATTTCAATGGATTTCTCCAAACTTTACTTTTTCACTTCAAGTATACATTATTTTGACAAAAAATATTGAACTGATATCCAACTTTAACTGTCACATTTGCCAAAAAAAAAGAATCATAATCTAGATTTTGTTTGATAATATTGAATTTATTTCCAACCTATATTTAAAGAAAATTGTAACCCACAATTTAGGAAAACTTTGCTATTGTAATTTTCTGATATTACCCTGCATAAAGGCCTTAGATCAGTCGTTTACGTCCGTTCATGGCTAACTAGATGTAATCTTAAAACTTGCCCTAAAAAATGAAGAAGGCGAACAAACTTCTGCAAATGTCTCATATTATGATCCAGAATGATTGCCTCGTAAATCCAATAATGTTAAAATATGCAGGGCGTTTCATAAAAAATTCAAAGGAAAGCTATTTCCGGCGCAACTGGAAGTGTCCGAAATGTGAAAAATGTGAGAAACTTCCGTTCTCATGTACCATTTTTCTTTACCAAATCTCATTTTTGGTACAGTAAAAATTATAGGATTTGTCAAATAGATTAGTTGACACCCGGTTGTTCTCGTATTTATAAAAAAAAACAAGTATGAACCGTGTTTCGCCCGACTCAGTTGAACAAAATTCCCGAAGGATAAAAAAAATCGAGGCGACAGCAAAGAGTAAAAAATGATAGAAAAGTATAAAGTTGAAAACTGAGCCACTATTTCCAGGTGCGTTCAAAAGAATGCCTCAAGAAAATGAGGGAAAATATCTTCAGAAAATATGAAATTTGATAGGTCTGGAAAAGATCGCGACAACCAATGTGAGGTTAATTTTCACCCACTTCTCAAGCAAAAACCATCTGCTAAGTGAAATTTTAATTAGATCCATTATCAACGAGATTATTTCAAAAAAATCATATGTGGTTGACTATAGTAAAACGAGCAATGACATAGGAAAAGTATAGTATTCTGCTCGCATCAAACGGTCATTACTTGCTTGAATCATTTACGACGCTCGCCTTCGGCTCACGCCAACAAACTCATCCTCGCAAATGATGGCCACATTTCTCGCTCGTTAAATAATACACTATCACAGCGGCAAGGTACTTGCCTATTTCCGCATTGAATGCGTTGAAATCGTCTGTAAAATAATCACAAGCGTCGAAGGCGACGTCAGTATTTCTCTGGCGTTTTCTACGTTTATCCATATTCGCACATTTATTTTATATCAGCTATCAATAGAATCCGCGTGCGGTAACGTTAAAATCAGATTTTCACCAGATAAAAGTTAATAAAAAGAGCAACTCTATCATTGGAAACAAACAACAAAATCACGTGGCAAACGACTCGAAGATCAAGACAGCTGTTGGAAAAGGGGTGTCGCAGTTCGAGAAAATCAATACTGATATGCGCGGATAGTTTGCAAGGCGACTAGATCCAGCGAGTAACGAAATATCCCTTTCTGCGGTCGAAATAATACCAGTTGTAAATCGAGATACATTCGTCTAACAAAACAAACGAGGGTCACTCACAATAAGTACTCTCTCATCGCTAATATCCGGGCACGAACCAGCCGTTGAAATTGAATTTCCTCTTCAACAACAATACGACCAAGTAGGCGAGTATGATGACCAAAACAGCGGTGAAGCAGCAACGCCCGATCACTTTATAAGCACTCATTTTCGATTTCCGACGACGATCGCCATACTTTGGTCGTTTTCGAAGGCACTAGTTTCAGTCTGCAGGGGCGATTGTTGAGCTTCCAATGGGAGGAAGCGGTAGTTTGAATCACGGACGAGCATCGTTTGAACTTTAAAGGTTATCTATCACTTGTTGATTGATAAGAGTAGCGTTGTTTTAGTCGTAAAATCGATAGCGAGGTGCATCCGTATTCGTAATGAGGGCGGATGTAGCGAGGGTTGTAATGGTCGGAGGGAGAGTTTTCTAGCTTGGATTAAGACCTCACTGTGACTGAGCTCTATGCGGTAAAAACTGCGCGACTCGTCTCAACAGTAATTGCAAAATTGCCTTTAAACAACGTATCCTCAAATATAGGCCAGGAATATTAAGTCCGAAACCTTTCAAATGTGTCTGAAAACGTGACGTGAAGGAAGCGTGAGTAGGAATGGCTAGGGAAATATGTATAGTGACAAAAATATCGAGCAGAGCAAATGAAAAAATTTGTGATGTATAGAGTATAAATAGGGAACTGCAAATGAATAGGTATAAAAATTGCAACTCTATTCTGGCATTTTTTTGATTGATTGTGATTGAGGAAAAGTAGAATAACCAAAACTAGTCGACATTTCGACTTTTACAGTTTCATCTTTCAATACCTACAATGTGAATCGTAATAATCAAAACATCGGATGAAAGACTTGAAAAAAACGTTTGACACAGACATTGAATGCAATATGAGCTAAACGGTTATAAAGCGATATACCGGGTGATAAAAAAATCATTGTTCGCAGCGCCATTTAAATGTTTGTAGGATTAGACATTTTATATTGGAAATCAAGGGCGATAGTTTTTTAATGATAAAACAATTGCAGTTTACTTTCGGTTCGGCTAGAAGCATGGACGCCGTTACAAAAAATGTTAGGGGGGCGCAATTTTTTTGGAAATCAAAGTAATGCTTTCAGTTGAAATGAATATTCTTTTGGACAATACTTACGAGTGTTTTTTCAAAAAAATCGGCAATACTTCGGACGCTTTGAGCACCTTTTTTTAATTTTCTCTGTGGAGCTCACGTAATTTGGTCTCCTCTGGAAAAAATCCAAATGAAATTTCCGTGATCTCATATATCTTCAGAGATACAGGTCCATTTTGTTGTAAAACTTCATAATTTTTCACATCAAATTTCTGTTATTTGAACGCACGAAATTCGTCCTTCTGATCAAACACCACTTACTCTCTTATTCACTCATTTTCAATATTTTTAAGTAGAAAAAAACATTTGTTTTTCAAAAAAATGCATTTATTTTCAAACCATAACCAATTTGTTGTGCTATCATAGTGCAATACAGTCGAAAGGGATGTATTTGCAGTGTTGCCGCTCTCATTGTTATTGTTGAGAACTGAATGTATTACTGTTTCCCAAGTTTTTGGGGTTGAGGACCGTGTACTGGAAATTTGAATTCCGGAGCTTTCGGCTACATCTGCGGCAGCCATCTTCAGCGGCGTGGTCGTAGTTTAACTCTCCTCTGCGAGTCTACTACGAATTAGTCTACTATGAATTAGTCATAGTAAACTCGCAGAGGAGAGTTAAACTACGACCACGCCGCTGAAGATGGCTGCCGCAGATGTAGCCGAAAGCTCCGGAATAAAAAATTCCAGTGCACGGTCCTCAACCCCAAAAACTTGCGAAACATCAACACCGGCCGTGAAAGCCTTCATTCTTTAATGATTGTTTTAATGTGGACTTTTGGAGAAAGTTGATTTTTTTTTTAAATAATGGTTTTTTCTGCTTAAAAATGTTGAAAAAGAGTGAATAAGAGAGTGAGTGGTGTTTGATCAGAAAAAGGACGAATTTTGTGTATTCAAACAACAGAAATTTGATGTGAAAATTTATGAAGTTTTACAATAAAATGCACCCGTATATCCGAAAATGTACGAGACCGCCGAAAATTTCATTGGAATTTTCTGTAGAGACCGAATTACGTAAGTTCCACAAAAAAAAAACAAAAAAGGTGCTCATAGCGACCGAGGTATTACCAAAAATTCAAAATGAAGTCGATATCGTGTCTGACGCGGCGTATGGACTAAAAAATCTAACATCCAGGAAGGGGCGCCAGCCACCCCTTGCCTTCAAGAAACGGCGCCTTTGGGCATAGTATATTTATATTTTTCTCATGAGAAAATATGTATACTTCAAAGTAGAATATAGGAAATTAAAAATAATGGGAATCCAAAAAATAATGTCAAAAATCTAAATTTTGGAAATATTCGTCAGAATAAACAGCAAATTTCGTACTAGTTTCTTTCTTGTTCAGGTTGTTTCAGATCAATTACCCTAACACCAAACTTATATCATTCGGGAAATTATTTTTGGGCTTTCTTCTTCTCCGTATCAAAAAATAGAAATCAAAACTTTTATGAAAAAAGTGAAATAAAAGAAATGCAAACACTCTCTGATGAGAGGTGCGTGTGTATTCATTCAAATACATTTGATACATTCACAAGCAGGAAGGAAAAGTCCATTTTAAACACACAATGGGTACTGGATTACAAAGAAATCACTTTTTCTTACTCAATCTGTGTACCAAGCATATGAGAAGTGAATCTAATAGAGAGCTTACATGGGAAATATCAACACAAGTCAAAAAAGAGAGCTGTTCGTAGAAAAAATCTCAGTGATCAGGTAAATATTTCATTCCAGCCCAGACAAGATCACGTTTCGCTCGGGCAAATTAATGTTTGAGCTCTTTCGTGGGAAAATCAATAAATTACGGAACACATTCATCTTTTTACTTCTTTCAAAGAAGATTTAATATCTATTTTTTCATTCGGAGAAGAGAGCCACGTTCCGATTAAATTACTTGCTCCTCGACGCTCGTTTCGCTAACAAGGTTAGCATCTTCAGAAAAAGAAAATTTGATGCCAAATCTCCAAATTTAAACACTAGGACTAGTTAGTTAATTGCATATATTACAATCTGAGACACTGCAGGCAAGCACTACCTGCAGAGGTCTTTCTCGGCCCGACCAAGAGCCTGTTTCATTGAAGTACAAGTCTAGTACCTACAGGGGGAAAACATAAATTTTCAACACTGTGTTTCTTTCGTAGGTACAAGACTTGTACTTTTATGAAATAGGCTCCAGGTCTTCGTTGATCGATCATTCTAATTAATTATTTCTCTACAATAAACTAAATAGTGGGCTAAATGGGATAGGACATTTGTCACCAGTTTAATATTGAGAAATTAGTTAATATAATTATTAGTCCTGGTCGTCCCAAAAAAAACTTTGTTTGCGTGCACTGGCTAAGATTGTAAAATATACAGGGTGTCAGTGAATAAGTGCGACAAACTTCAGGATGTGATTCTGGCTGAAAAAATAATGACAGATAGTTATTGCGCATTTGTCGACACGCATTCAAGAATTTTATGATCATCAGTGGCGCGCATACGGGTAAAGATATCGATGTTTTTGAAGAGAAGTTATTTCAAACTATGAATCATTTCCGAATTGTTTGTTCGATTTGTGACAAATAATCAATCGCCTTTTTTTCGAATAGTAGTCCAGGAAGTGAAGCATTTTGGTTCGCAATTTTTTCGTCCACCATGGATTCACTTGAAATTTTCACAGAAGGTGGGGAATAGCTCAAGGATCATTTTCTATATCATGCCGCTGTACGCTAGAGCCTTGGGGGTGGTTGCCACCCCATCTCAGGGGGTGAAAATTTTTTATTACATTTTAGGAATCGACGAAAAAAGTAATTCTAAAAAAATGGTCCATACGTTTTTTTAGTAAAAGTAATATTTTTTAAGTTATTCGAAGTTGAAAATAACAGTTTTTTTTACGAAAAAATCGACTTTTTCAAATGTTTTTTGGGAATAACTCTAAAAATATGTATTTTATCAAAGAAAGTGAAGAGCCAAATTGTAGCTGTTAAAAAAGAACAAAAACAATGCTTCTTGCAGAATTTTTCTACGACAAATACGAACTGAGATACAGCAAATTAATACTTAGCTTTTTTCGTCAAATGTATAAATTGGAAATATTCGTATTTAACAGAATGTCGACACCAGCATACTAACGTCGCTATTATATGTTTGGGAGAAATGACAATTACGCGTTACTAATTTTTATTTTTTTGCATGAAATCGACACCCGTTACGATAATAAGGAAAGAGAGATTGTTTGTGACGAATTCAACAAGCAATTCAAAAATGATTTTAAGTTTGAAATAACTCAGTGGCGTGCCATGTTTTCCTTCAAAAACATAATATCATTACCATTAATTGCATGTTAACAAATGCGCAAAAACTACCTCTCAACACCTACCAAATTTTATTCGCATATCCCAACCGGTTTAAGAGCCGTTCATAAATAGTCAGTTTTATTTAAATTTATCACCCCGTATTTCGGAAAACGAAGCGTTTGCGGAAAAAGGTGTACAATCACCCTTTGAAGTTTGTAGCACATATGTATAAATAACTAACCAGAAATACAGAATAACATCTTTGCATATATATATATATATATATATATATATATATATATATATATATATAGGGCTTTTCATGATGAGCGTCAATTAGCCGTTTCTGGCTAACTATTCAACGGATCAACCTGCAAATTTCACAGATGCATAAATCAATATGACCTACAAGCCTAAAATATTTTAGACGATGCGGTGTTGTCGCTTCTACTATACAGTAGCGACTTTTTTGATTTTTCAAGTGGAACAACCCGTATATAATATTATATTATGATTCATTATCACTTTGTCAACAAAAAATTCATATACTATTTCCCTATACCTATCTACTACCGTTTAGAAGATATAAATTAATTTCGATTTTTTTTTTCAAGCATGAACTTTTATAAATGCTGATAATCTTGAACTATCTTGCACTAAAACGATCAAATTTGAAATGGAGTGGAGTGATACTATGATGATCTTCACTCCGAGTCATATTTTTATTTGCCTCATACAGGGTCTTCAAAAAATGCAGATACTTTGATCTCATGAAAAAATGAGTGGAACTCAATTTTTTCAAATGGAACACCCTGTATATTTCAACATTTTTGAGCTCTACATTCAATTTTAGATTGACTTTGTTCAGATAATACTATTTCTATTTTGAACCGTTTTCGAGAGAAACTGTTTCAAACGGAAACTGACGTGGTTTTCTTGCTCGTTTTCTTGAATCCATCACTTATTTTGGATATCAACATTTTTTTCATACTAAGTAATATTTGTTTTTTATAATGAGCCGTTCTGGAACGTACAGGGCGTTGAACAAGAATGCTTTTGTTCTCGCTTTTGCTACAGTCACTGGTTCGAGGAGTACCGACTTCTCGGACCATTTTCTTGCAGAAAACATTTTTTGGACTATTTTTAAGAATCACATTGTTGTTGTCATTGTGAATCATTCAAAAACAATTGGATTACTTCAATATTTTCAATGGGTCGAGTTTTCCTATAAATATTAAAATTACTAAGAATAAAAATATTTCTGTTGGTACCTATCTTCTATTCGGATTTTAATATTCAATACAAATAACAATTTAAATTTTTGAAATTTTGTTCTACAAAGAAATATGATTTTTTATAAAAAATATCCCCGAGAACAGTTTTTTGCGCTCGCAGAATTTTACCAAAAAAAACCAGTATTTTTCAAAACTTGTTACCTAAATTACTATTTTTAAAAATATCAAGGTTTAATAAAAAAAAAGAAATGTAAACAAGCAATTTTATGGAAGATAATACACAATTCATTTGAATATGAATAATCAGATTCACGACTGAAAAATCAGTGAAGTATTTTAGGGATTGAATATAATTACCTAGTGGATATTTTTGAAATAATTCCTCAACGTAGCACATAAAATGTTTGCTAGCTATTTTTGAACCCAGATAAATTTTTGTTCAGATCAATATGTCAAAAAAATTGGCGCTGACATAAGATATAATAATAGAAGAATAGGAAAGAAAGTGAAAATTAGGGTTCATTTATGGAATTATAGGCAATATATTTTTGAATATAGTCACATGAATTGGAATTCTGATCTGGAATTAGTACTCGGAATAGTATGGAATTAGAATACACACACCAAATTCATTGGGCAGAACAAAAAGAGAGTCAATGTGTTTCTGTCATTTTTCAATGTAATATTGGAGGATGAAAATCCACAAGTTTCCCCAACAGAATTCGCTATTAGACATTTCTAAATAGTTTTGAAACAGGGGAGAAGTGAGGAAGTTTGCTTAACAAGGTACACATAATTTCAGCACTTGATAAAATTGAAAGTTACTGCAGATCTCTCTCAGATATTTGTAGATTTGCTCAGATAGTCAGTAAGAAAATGAAAATCAAATCAATGGAATCATTCAATAATATATTAAAAGCACTAACTACCCACTGCCAGTGTTTTTAAATATTCCCAGAACATCAATTTTATTTCTTTGTGAAGTTTCATTTGAATAGTCCACTTTCTCTCATTACCAGGATAGATAAATAGCATAACAAAGTGTTGAAGCTTTACAAAATCTTTGAATCCCTCAACCTCAAATACTTTGTTTTTGAAATTTTCAAGCAAACAATAGGTAGAATAGTGCTCAATAGAGTTTAATTTTTATGAACAATACTGGTGTGCCAGTATACTGGCACAAGATATGCATATGAAAAAATGGTAAGCCAGGTCAACTTTCTTGTGAAATATAAATGCAAGTGAATATATCAAGGTGTTCACACACTGGTGCTGTGAGAACTCTATTCAAAGATATAATGGTTCTTGGTAATTAAAGTATGTGTTGATTCAAGACAACTTACCAGCAGCTTCTCTTAGTATTTGTACACACTTGGAATGGCCACATTTATCTGCCAAATCAGAAGCAGTCATTCCATTCAAGTCTCTCAGTAACAAATTTGCACCATGCTGTAAAAGCATTGAAAGGTTTTTACAGTGTCCATGTTCAGCAGCTAAATGAAGAGGCCCCTAAAAAAACAGGAAGTGTTGCTACAGAAGAACATGATTGCAGTGTAATGCACTTGTATCATTCAGGTTTCATCAATATTTTGAGTACAGACATATTGTAATAACCTTGCTTTCCCCTCTTGGTCCACACTGAATGTTTGGATCAGCACCAGAAATCAGGAGGATTTCCATGCACCTAGATTTTTCTGAGATGGCAGCAGCATGGAGTGGTGTTCTACCCCAACTATCTTGAGAATTAATGAAATTTTGTTGGCCTCCTGCTAGCAAGTCTTCCAACAGCTCTGTATTATCCCAAAGAGCAGCCTAGAGTGAAAAAGCATGTTTTTATGGGAAAAGCAGAGTTTGAATGATGGGTAAAGAAAGCGTGGGATGCGGCTCAATGATTAAATTGATTTTTATTCAATAACAACCTGATGAAGAAGTCGACCTGGAAAGTCTTCATCTTCTGGAGAAGAATCGAACATTTTAGTTACTCTCGTTTGAAGACTAAATGAAGAATCACTTCATTTGTATGGAGAGTTAACGATTGCGTGCGTTATAACTCAGAAAACTGCTATTATTCCCATTCTCTGCAGGGACAACCTAATTCATTAACAAAAAATGTAAAGTAAACTATTGACACTGATAAATGGCTGTCACTGTCACTGCGTCACTGACACAGAACAAATTAGGTGTTCTATGTCAAAGTTGAAACACTAGGAGTAAGGTGACTAGGAGCAACGTTCATATATAGGAAGATGATCATTAGTGCGTTCAAAAATGTATTCCTCAATACACCAGCGTTTTCTAGCACTCAGGCTGGATTCAGACAGATCTGAAATCCGATCGTACGACGATCCGATAGCTTTCTGATTGGTCTAAATTCAAATTTAGAACAATTTAGACTTTAAACCAATCAGAAAGCTATCTGATCGTCGTACGATCGGATTTCGGATCTGTCTGAATCCAGCCTTAAGAACAACCAATCTGACATGAATCGATGATTTCAAAAACACGACCAAAGTAGTTTTGTAAAACTTTGACCGAATGCTGCAAAAAATGAAAAATTTGGGAGGATAAGTACAAGGGATTACTATTTGCTTGCCAACAAATCAACAGTTTCTACATAGTGGATTAATATATGTTTATATTATTATATGATACGTAATAAAAATCTTGTACATGCATATGGTGGATATTCAGGATATTCTGTTTCTGTTGATTGTTACTAGTTTTCAGATGTAAAATGAGTGCTTCAAGTTCAAACCATTATTGTTGTGTACCTCAATATGACTTTTGGGCACAATGGCAAAGTAGTACTGGAATAAGTTTTCATCTTTTTCTGCAGGAAAATGAAAGAAACGTTATAGTGCAGACTAGTTTAGGATTGAGAGAGTCTATAGACAGACGGCGGGCCTGGATATATCTCCTGAAAATAGGAAAACTGGTGTCTAACTTCATAAAAATTTGTTCTCAACATTTTAACAAGGAAGACTATTTGCCATTCACGTAATCCATGTATTCTAGCATACTCAACCATATTCCAGGCATTATTTCTTACAAAGAAATAATCACATACATATATTATCAATTAAGGCATTTTTCATCACTTTTGACTCACATCAAATCCAATTTGAAAAAGTAGTAGGTTATTAGCTAGAGTGATCCAAGAGAATGACAAATTTAGTGTTCCTGGAAATTAGAGAAAAGAATTGTGATTATTGTGAATCATACCAGCCCACAAAATAAATGTTTTTTGCAAGGTGATTAATACATACAAGATTCCATCGAAATAAGTATTAACAAATGATGCTGCTGTACGTACGACCTGGAGAAATCACTTCACTTGAGTCTTGAAATGAAAAATAGTGCATGAAAAAACTGAAAACTAAAACAAAATGAAAATATTCAGAGATAAACCGTAAAAACCCAAAGACAACTATGTACTCGAGAGTGGTTCGAATTTTTCCCACTTTGGCGCTGGCATCTAATCTTGAATTGCCAATAACAGCTGAGGATGGAAGCATGAATTTTCGTTGTCAATTGCATTTATCCACCTGGGCAGTAAACTTTTGTATGAAGTAATTATTATCCTTTTCAAGTACTCATCAGGCACCTATCCTAAATAAAATTCATTTCATATGTCTACATTGGGTAGAAACACCGGAAGAAGAGACAATCAATTTCACATCATCTGCAACTAAAACAAGTCGCTATGAAAGTTAACGACTGATGGTACCAGTAGTCTCAAACTTCATCATATTAGTTCCACTGCATCACGAAATGTACATATAAACTACGGAAGGAATCGTGGTGACGTCAGTTGACAGGATAACATTGCAGTATAGGGAACTGGACATCCTCCATAATGTTTACTGTCCTTGATCGGCAACGACGACCCAAGGCGTCCCAAGAATCTCTCTCTCTCTCGTTTGAATGGTTGTTGCTTCCTTTGGGCAGGAGCATTGACCTAATAGTACGTCAATGGGCAGGAGCAGTTGACCAATGGCTGCGTTCCAAAAATGTAAACAAAATAAAACTGTCCCAACTGTCACAATTTGAAATTAATTTTTTCACTGTCAACAGTTCTCTGGAAGAAGGTTATTTAATTTAATTTTTATTTCTTTTAGAAGCTGAATTACATTCTATGCTTCAGTATGTTTCCTCTCTTCCTGTAACCTTTCGTCTCTAACATGTCTATAAACGTCCATGTATCTGGAAACCCTATTAGCATCAAAAGAGGAAAATTGGTAACCTCGGACCCGGATCATGCCAAAAATGAATTTGATAAACGTCGCCTCATGAGACTAGAACAGGTGAGACAGCAATCGAAAGACATAGCTGAAGACGTGCGTAACAAAGTTCGTAGAGAAAAGAAAAAACAGATGAAGGAAATTGAAAAAGAGGGTAGAGAAAAGCTCAGAAATTGGCAGAACCGCAAGCTCCTGGAGTTACAAACACAGTATGAAAATGCCTTGAGGGAAGTTGGTACTGGGCATAAAGAGGCAGATGCATTGCATGATGAAAGTGAGAATATGATAGCTCAACGAGAAGTACACCAACAAATTTCCAACCAGAGAGGAAAGGAAGCTGCTACGAAACTACATATTGAACAAAATAAAAGAGTTGATACGAAAAAAGTTCAAGCTGAAAGGAAAAAACTGGTTAGAGAAATAGAAAATGCTAGGTCAGCAATGGTTGCAAAATTTCCTAAACCTAAAACACTCAATGGAGAACCACATGTTAAAAAAAAGAAACGTAAAGCATCAGCTGATATAAATATCACAATATCAGACTCCGATTCTGATCCATCCTTATCTCCATCACAGGAAGCGGATGACTCAGAGGAATCCCAAAAAGTTGATTCTTCCAGTCTGTGTGATTGTACAGATGTATCATGTTCTGCAAAGAAGTCTCCAGTTGTCAGTCTTGAAAAAGATTCAGGTGTGTTTGAAGTCTTTTTCGAAATGTGTTGGGTTGCATAAAGTTACATTATTGTAGATATTGAAGTCAATGCACATAGGGCAATTTATATATTGAAATTTTGGAAAGGTTTTTGATTTTTCAATGAAAATATTCAGCACATGTAGTCAAATACAAACAAAAATTGGTGAAATGGCATGAAATAATCACCATTGAAAAATAGGCCTTTTGCATAGGTGATAGTTGAAATAATTGTTATTACCTCTGAAACACGAAAAAAAAGTTGTATAATTTGCCCATGATCATATTTGATTAGGTTACCGAGTTTTTGTTGAACAAACTAATTTCGAGGATTATAAATGGAAGTGGTCTTAGAATTGACCCTTGAGGAATTTTTGTGATGATTCCTTTCATTTCTTATCAATAAATTCGGATTGATTCACATGAATGCAATAAAAAAGGGACCATTTGAGAAGACTGTAGTAATGGTGGAGAAATGATGTAAATAGTCTTGAATAGATGCTTTGAATAATGATTTCGGATTTCATCATCACAGACAGAAATGAGAAAGATATGGTCCTTTGAAATCATAAATTGGTGAGGGCGAAGGTAATATGTGACATCATAAGTTCCTATCGCATACCATCTTTTTTTAACGTTTATTTCATCCCAAAATACACAGAGTGTTACAAAGGGACACCTCTATTACTAAAAGTAACAATTTAGCCCTTCATGGGCGTGTCAATAAATAATTACTGTCTATATATACCTACAGGTAAACATATATACAAACATTCACTACAATTAATGACTCGACAATAAAAAATTAAATATATGTATCACAGATAAATGGTCATTTAATAAATGTATCACAATACAATACTCAGTTAGATATATCACAGTAGTGGAGTTATTTGGTTTCAGTTGACAACAATACTATTGTCTATTATATTTTCAATGAATATACAATGGGACGTGATTCTTCCCAGTAATTTTGAATTTGTTTACATTCAACTTTTTCATGTTGGAGGGGAGTTCGTTATATTCTATTGCTCCTTTATATAACAGGGAATTTAGGCCATGACGTGAGCATATTTGTGGTAAAGATATATCTTTATACTGCCGAGTTTCATGTGAATGGATTTCATATCTCATAAGGAACCCTATTTGAGTGTGTCTTGCCTGATTCAGTATTTGATGAATAAATACATTAACGTTTACCACATATAGACTATCCAAGGATCTAATATTGTATTTTTTAAACAGGTCTGATGTTTTATACCACATTGGTAATTTATAAAGATTCTTTATGGCTTTGTTCTGTAGTGTTTTCAGTGGTGTTATATAACTTTCAAAAGTTGAACTACAGATGATTGCTAGGTATTCCAAATGGGAGTGAACTAGTGAGAAGTTAACTGACCTCAGTAGATATTTTGGAACAGTATAACTTAATCTCCTGAGAACACCCACTGGTCCGGTAATTTTTTTACGAATATATTCAATGTGCTCATGCCATGACAATCTTTCATCTATGATCAGACCAAGGAATTCAATTTTACTAGAGTACTTCATAGTAGTATTTCCAATAGACATTTCTTTTTTGGCATTATCTGGTACCTTACATTTTTCAATCCACATGAAAGACGACTTATTCAAATTGAGGGTCAACTTATGGCAAGACAACCACTCGGCCAAGCACTGGAGGTCTTCTTTGATGTCCTGGGAGATGGCGTCACGTGTTTCTCCAAAGTATACAATTGTTGTATCATCTGCATACAGTCTGATTTCCCCCTTTATATTTAGGTTTGCTAAGGAGTTTATGTAAATGAGGAAAAGGGTGGGACCTAGGATCGATCCCTGTGGTACACCACAAGCGATTTTTTTCCTTTTCACTCAGGTATGAATCGCATTGAATGAATTGCTTTCTGCACAAGTCAAGAGAAACAAGCGCACACTTTTTGTTTTTGTCAGTTTTCATTTGTATTTCTGATATCAGATCTGCAGCAGCGCTGGTGGCGTCACTTGATTTGCGAAAGCCGTACTGTGCCTTGGTCAGTATAGTGTTTTCTTCAAGATATTCCCTCAGTTGCTCATACAAAACTCCGCTTGACAAGAGAGATACAGGTAGTAAACTTTAAGATCCATTGGCTCCTAGCTTTTTCAACTGATTTTCATATCGATTTGACTTTTCTCTACAGTGTCAACCTCCTTTTTTATAATTTAGAATATTCAATATCAGCCAACATCTCTATTCTGATACGACCCTATCTGAATTATCAAATTTAACTAGGGAGCGAAATGAAAGCCTGTCTATTGGCTCTTGTTCTTGCTGTTTGCAATTTGTTCTTTTTCATTAGTTATTCTTGGCGCTCGAGAGAAGTTTTGTTTTGAAGATTGGTTCAATACCATTGCATTGATGTCTTATTATTCTGTATTCTATTCTTCTTCATTTGATCAAATTCTATTTGTATTGTCCATTGGATGGCTGTGTTTGGAATCGCAGGTTGAAAGGTAAGATCTCTTTTAATGCTAACTTGTACAAGATTAGACTTCACGATAGTTGCTTGTGGTACGAGAGCAACATCTGATTAATAAAAGTATCAGTTTTGAAACCCACTTTTGACACGCCCTAACAATAAGATTTACATCTGATATAGAAATATATACTTTCGACTCATGAGTTGAAATGAATCTAGTGCTGGTTATGTTTTAAATAAATAGTGAACAATTATCTGCCATTCTAAAATGTTTAGCCTATTCAATGTGAAACAAACATTATGTGTTATTACAAAAACTGCATTCATATTCAGAATAGTTTCTTCATTTCAGCTCTCAAGCAACATGAGAAAGACCCTCATAAAAGCTGGCAAATACCTCCTCTAGGTCTATCGACCCTTCAAGAACACGATTTCACAAGTTCTTCTGGTCAAAAATTGACCGTCACTGAGAGAAATTTTCCATGTCAACCTCCTCCCACAGATAAGCCGAAATCCCCCGAACCCCCCCGTGATACAAGAATCTCCGACAGAATCAAGCGTCGGGGAATAATGGCATCTCAACTCGACTACAGCATGAAGGTTGCCGAGACGCATCCAATACCCTACATCGAAAGCAACACAAAGATAAGCGAAGCAATAGACTCCAGAGTATTCAGAAAGCCGTGTTCCAATCCAATCGCCCCAGCAATTTGTTCTTGCTCGAAGCCTTTCGAAAACAATCTAGGAGTTGATGAACGACTCAACGTTTCACCCGATCTTGGATGCACATGCGCAGCTGGGCAAAAAATTTGCCATCCTATGTGTGGTAAGAGACCAGCAGAAAATGACCAACAAGCTTCTCAAGTTAACAAAGATTTCGGAAGTTCTGTTTCTAAAGAGCCAGTCAGATTCAGAGACATACCATCTAAACCATCAGTCAAATTGAAGTCTGTTGGTCAAAGCCTAACGGAATCTTCGATGCCACACGTTGGTTATGGTGATCCAGTTCGGGACTTCCCTTCAAAATCTAAGTCTTCAGTCGGTCACAGTGATCACTTGGCACACTTTGAGGACATACCATCGGGCACATCTGTCGATCACGGTGGACAATCGAGTCAGTTTCTAGATATTCCATCAAAACCGTCAACGAAGCTGAAGTCTCTAGCTAGTCAGAGCGATAGCCTGACCCAAGTCTCTAGAAGTACAGATACGAATAGAGTGCAATTCTACGACCACCCAAATCGCTTCACGCACACAAAAAAGATGCCCGCTTTTGTGGAAAGAATTCCTACCGAGAGTGTGGAAGTGATCCCAGATATAACTTCAGAAAGAGAGTGGATGGAAAAAATGAAACAAAGAGACCGAGAAGCTCAGCTGAGAGGGAAGAACGCGTTGAACAAGGAGAAAGTACGGAAGGACTATGAAGAGATGATGAAGAAGTTACCACTCTTGCAGAAGAAGGAACGCATCAGAGAGATCTATAACGACAAGCCAGAGTACCACATGTCGGAGGAGAGGCTCAAGGAGAAAGAAAAGGTGAAACAAAACAACCTCGAGAACGCTTTCAACAAAATGTTTCCAGATCTTAAACCGGCTTTAGTGACTCTGCCACGGAAGACGCCTTCCAAAGAAAACGTGGAGGTATCTGATGAAGAGTCGGTACATTCTATAGATGTTGGCAAGTGGGATGTGGATTTCCAGGAACCGAAGATGTTCACTGCGCAAGAAGTCCAGGAGATCGTCAGAGCTTTCACTGGCCATGACACAAAAGACCGAAGAGCCAAGTTGAAGGAGCTCCTGAGGAGTCTCAAATTGCAGAAAGAGGAACTACTGAGGGAAATCGCGGCATTACCAAGAGATGAAAGCTTGAATGAGTTGATTAATGACTTGAAATCGTTTAGCGATAGCGAAGAAAAGGTTGGTGCGAAAGTTAGAAGACGCAAGGGCAGTAGAAAACGGTCCAGGGATCGAAAAGAAAAGGATACGTCAGCGGATAGTAGCCAAGAGCACAGTGAGAGGGAGAGAGAAAGGAAGTATCGGTATCCTGACGGCTCATCTAGGAAAAAGGCAAAAATGAAGTCAGGGAGAAAAGTACTCATTTTACAGAACATCAGCACTCAAACCACTCCCAAGTCAGATAAAAAAATAAAGCAGCCTGAGGACAAGACTGGCGAAATATGCAGCAAACTCCACGCTCTTTGCGACTGTAACAAAGAAAACGAAAAAGAAAGCACGGAAGAGCTGTGTCAGATTCTCATACGGCTCAAAGATGATGAAAACCCTGACATAGTCGTGAAGTCGAAGGAAACAGAGCCGAAAATTGTGCAGTCGAAATCGGTTGCGATTGGGACAGAAGATACCCCGATTGCATCTAAGAAACCTTCCCCAACTGAGACCAGAAGAACAACACAACCGCAAGCTCCGACTGGTGCCAAACCCAAATCGAAAACGTGGCGGGATCAATTGAGTAAAAACTCTATATCGACTTCGAGTACTTCGTACATGAGCCCTCCCGACTTGCTGAAAGCTAGGGACTCGCAGAAGTCATCGCTGTATAACTTAAGAAAGAAACCACAGCAGCAGGAATTGTCGAGCGCCTTCAGTAATTTTCAGTCGCGAGATTCGTTTCCCGATGGCACTGATCCGAAACTGCTGGATCAGATCCAGAAATTGCTTCGTATGGCTAGAGGGAGCGTCGAAAACTTGAACGTGTCGTCTAGCAACGTGCAAACGCCGTCTCAGAGCATAGTAGAGATGGAAAGTAATATCCCCAAGCCGAATATCTTCGATATGTTGAAGGCTTTCAATTTGAAAATCGCCGACGTTGCAGAAGGCTTGAGCTACAGCCCGGACTTCAGTCCGGTGCCTTTTAACACCAGTGCTAGCACTACGGAGTCGGATATCATACGGAAAGAAGGTTCCGGATCTGTGATGCTGCCAGAAAAAGACAGCTCCACTTCCAACAGATCTAAGGAATCGGTGCTCGCTCAATATGCCGACATCACAGACTCTTGCAGCAAGAGGATCCAAGCTCTGGCGGACATGATCCAGAAGCTGCGCGAGGAAAAAATCCAGATGCTCCGGGTTCCGGGAGAAGGTTCTGCGTCCAAGCCGGAGAGCCCTGCGGTGAGCGATAAGGACTTTTCCACGGCTTACATGGATTTGCCCGACGTCAAAGATGTTAGTAAGGATTCTACCAGTTTGGATGAAGAGGAGATTTATAGAAGGCTCATGGAGATTGATCTCAGCTTGGCGAATAAGTTGAGGCGATTTACTTTTGGGGAGAAAACTGGTAAAGTTGATGGGCGAGGTGGAGCGGAGAAGAAAGTAGAAGGAGCAGGTGAGTTTTTCGGATTTGATGACGCTGATTTATTTAATTTTTTCCATTTTTCCAAAGTTGAGCGGTCGGAATATTCTCTCCAGCTGTACTCAGGGCATATAACTTACAAACTATACTATATATTCTATTTATTTGAACGTATAGTATCCAGACATAACATGGTTCTGGTATAAGGAAGTCACAATTTCAACATTATAATCATTTATTCATCTTTCAGCTTGAGCACACACACAGAAAATTCCAAGAATAGTGTCCACTGATTTGAGATACAGTTAATTGATAGTGTTTGTTGTAGGAGTCTTCCTTGGATATAAACAACACTTGCTTAACGTTTTCGTTCGTTTTAATTACCACAAGTAGTGATGCAACATAATACATAAACTTCATAACTCCTACATTCTAGCAAAAAAGCAATATATCTAAACTTCTCGTTCTACGCACGAGTTCTCTACTACTGACCACCACGGAAACCGGAAAGTCCACCCCGAACTTTCACGAAGCCGAATGTTTCCGAGAGTGCGGCGCGCTGCCGAACAAAAGGGCGCTAAATTCAAATTTTAGTAAATCGACTACATTATGGAGATTATTACAAATTTGAATCGAGTGATATGAATGACGTCGAATGATATTGATGAAATAAAAAAAAAGTATTAAGAGTTTTACAAGTATTTAATAATAATAATAATAATAACAGCTTTATTCCATGATACTTTACAGTGTGGAACAGGGTATAAATTAAAGAATAAAAAGGAAAAATTAATTTTAAAAATCGGAAACGCTATAAAATGTTTTCTCTATCAAATACTCTTTGAATTTCTTCTTGAACTTGTATTCGGAAAGTCTTCTAAATTCTTGAGGAATATTGTTCAAAATTTTCAAAATTTGATACACAACATTCTTCTGTATTTGGGCAAATTTCGTTTGGGGCAATTTCAGTTTCAAAGATCTGGTGCAGTGGGAATGTCCGTTTCGTACTGTTTTATGAATTCTCTGTAATTTGTCATCGCAAAATATGCACATTCATAAATATAAATACGAGGCAGTGTGAGGATTTTTTGTTGTTCAAATACCTCCCCGCAACTGTCTTTCTTTTTGAGTTTAAAAATATTTCTAATGCAGGTTTTTTGCATTTTGAAAATTCTGTTCACTTCAACAGAATTTTCCCAGAATATTATTCCATATTTTAGTCTGGAATATATATAAGCATAGTATGCGTTCAAGGCTGCATTATGGTTTACGTGTAATTTTATTGTTCTTATTGCAAAAATGAATGAGCGGAGTTTTTTGGCAAGAAAGTTGATGTGTTCCTTCCAGTTAAGTTGTGCATCTACTTCGATACCAAGAAATTTGGAATTTTGTCTTGTTTCAATTGTCTCTACTCCATGGCTTATCTTCAAGTTTGATTCTTTTCGAAAACTGAACTTGATAATATTTGATTTTTGAATATTCACTTTCAAATTGTTTCCACTATACCAATTCTCTACATTTTGTAAAGATTGAGGAATCGTATTCATTGAATCAAAGGTGGATGGTTCTCTGATTATTAGTGAATTGTCGTCGGCAAACATATTCATCACTTGTGATACTATTTGTGGCAAGTCGTTCGTATATAAAAGGAACAAAATTGGTCCCAATATAGATCCTTGTAGTATACCACGTTTAACTGTAGCCCAATTGGATTTATATTCTTGTCCTCCTTCAATGGCTGCAACACACTGCTATGTTTCTGATTGTATAAGTATGAAATACAATTCGCTATTCATTATTCGGTAAACGTCATGAGCAGAAAATGATTTGATTTTCTCAAAAACATATGAATTTTTTATCATTGAAAAAGACTATATGTAGATGCATAATACATTTCTTCGAATAATATCTGCATACATGCTATGAATGTCCTGAAATTATGTTCATTTTGTAGTTTTTTAGTTGGGAAACTTTTAAATCAAGGTGCTGAGACCATCTAAGCTCTAATCATGATTTTTTTTCCATTACAGACTCTAAACAGTCGTCGAGTAGTTTGAACAGTACAAACAAAGAACTATTAGCCAGGCTCAAACAGTTACAACAGCCGAAACCAGTTATCACTCCACCAGAACCAGTCATGACCCAACTGGAACCCCTTTCAACATCAGAAACCTCCGACCCTAACGAACAACCATTTGTCCCTTTCCTCCTGGACATACCGAGACTGCCAAAATTCGAAGCTCAACCCTCCACCACCGTCCAAACAAACCACAAACGGCCTCCTCCGTCCAAGGGTTTGACAGTCGCCAGAAAATTCAACGGAAACATTTCTCTCACGCCGCACGAACTGTCAACTATCGTGGAAGCCGATAGTCAACTGTCGACTAAAATGGGCAGTAACGTTCCTAGCCCCAGTGCTTCAATATCTGCCCTGAAGGACATTGATCTTATAGTGCTTCCTGAACGTATAGAATTACCCAACAGCAGGTCGGATTCTACAGAGAAGGAAATAGAGAGGGCACCTCAGATTGCTGTTACTACCCAGAGGAGAGTTGCTGGTAAAGTTTCTCCTAAGAAACCCCAGTTGTCTCCAACTAGCAGTGAACAAAGATCTTCAACGCACAGGGAGGAAAAGTCGACATCTTCAGAGAAAGAGTACAATGATATTAGTAAAATGTCTTCTTCTGTCAGTCACTCGACCAATTACTGTGACGATTCTTCTTGCGCTAAGAAGTCCATGAAGAAAACCACCACCAGTTCTTCCAGCGATGACATGGAAAATATTGAAGCTATGTTGAGGAGCATTGGTATGGAATGGGCTATACCAACTCTGCACAAAACTCAGGAGGCTTTAGCTCTCACGTCGAGCTCTAGCTCTCTAGAGTTGGCTTCCAAGAAGAAAGGCGTTTCGAATGAGAGTAGTGCCAGTGAGGTTAGCTTGAAGGAGTTCTTGAGGAAGCAGATGCTGAGCAAGGTGTCGTCCAGCACTATGAAGACTGACGCCAGCCCGAGTTTGCTGGGGGATTTTTCTGATCTCTCTGCTATTCAGGTGGCGAATTCCAGTAACGAAAAGGAGAGGCAGAGAACTTCGACGCCTGTGAGTACTAGTAAGAGTACGAGCAAGTCCAAAATGATGTTTTCGGCCGATTCCGATATTTCTTCGGTGAGAAACGACTCTTCCAGTCTCACGAAGAAGAAGTAGTTAGTTATTTATATATGCTGTTTTATCGATTGAGGAGAGTGATATGTATTTTATATTGTGATCAATAAAATTTGGAATATAATTTTTTATCGATTTTGTTTCTCGGAGAAAATATTTATTGATGTAATTGTCTTGTTTTTATATTGTGCACATGGAATGTTTGGTTGGAATTCTATATAAAATATATTTTTTTTAATTTTGATGTTTTATTTCTTCACCCAAAGCCCCAATTGAGAACGGAACATAAATACAGGTTGTTACGTGTCCAAACTTGAAAAGGTGATTCTTCGAGTAATTCTGAGACAAGAGAAATTAATTTAAACATAGGTTCGGTAATGCTTGTTTTCAAGTTACGGGGTGTCAACAATTGAAAAAAAAAAGTTGTTTACTATAGTCGGGCCGTTCAAAAGATAGAATTCACGGACGCGTGAACAGTGAATGCCTGCATCTATATATAGCCTGCGCGGCGTACGATGCCACGCCTTCTAAACTGACATAATGAAGAACTGTTTATACTGTACTGTACTCATTTGTGCTTTGTATTTACGTGTGTTACGTTAATTCAATAACGTGATCATTCTATCTTTTCAGCGGCTACACTATAAATATCTTAATAATCCATTTGTCGATTTTGTTGGAATTTGAGAGTGTTTTTTGCCGTAGCGAGGAGTTTTTTTTGAATTTTTTTGTATTTTTTTATCGCATTATGCAACCTTTTTATTGAGGCAATTTTTCCGTATCATGCTTTGTTTTGGGAAAAGAGTTACTTCAATGCATGTCTCTGGGACATGATTTTTTTTTCTCAAAAATAAAGCAAGATACTGGAAAGAGCTAGTTATAAAAAGTTGTAGTTACAGTTGCTCAATGCAAATAAAATATTCAAAAAGTCTGTGGCACGTTTTTTCGTCAAAAATATTGGTTAGGATGTCTTCCGGTACGCCACGCTGTACTTGAAGATTTCGATCTAGTTGGGCTTGATTTGCTCTTCACTACCCCAATGTAAATACCACTGCCAAATATCAACAAAACCGGCTCTGGGATTATTAAGATATTGTTACGAAATCCCCTAACGCCGTCGCTGAGCATAATAAATACACGTCGAAAGCGTTGAATTGTGGGAGTTCTTTGCGCAAATTGAATCTGAAGTAGGAATGCAAACGATACATCGATGTTTTGAAACATCGAGGTATCGTTCATTAACATCGATGGTTTAACATATCGATGTTAAATAACAAGAAAACATCGATACATCGTTCATTAAAACGATGTTTTATGAACGATGTTCTATTGCATGGCTGAATGCGCCTTGGAGGAAGCAAAGGCCAATAACATAGAGAGAGAGAGATGTTCTCTTGCAGCGCTATCTCTTTGTGAGCAACTATATACATAATTATTACTCAAGAAAGAAATCGATTGCTCGGCAGTAGATTGTCGAAACTATTGTTTTTAAATTCTGTAATGAGAAACAAATAGGTAATAAGTTGTTTAATTTTTCTAATAATAAATTCATATCCTAGTACATTATATCTGTATTACTTGAAGTAAATATTATTTGTCTGTAATCATGATCTAATCTTTATTAAAAACGCTTATTCTTATATAAACTATATCATGGCCGTACGTCAATCCTGGTAACTTTTTGAAAAATATCGAAAAAACATCGATGTATCGTTCATAAACGTCGATATTTTCGACATCGATATTTCAATTTTAAAAATATCGATATTACGATATCGATGTTTTTTATGAACGATGTCGCATTCCTACTCTGAAGAAATCGATCCTATTCGATACGAGACTTTTTAAGATTGCGGCAGAGTCTGCCAACCACATGGAAATATCATTTGAAGGGATTGATAATACATGTAGATGGCACTGGTGATTTCGTTTATGAGTCATATATTTTCTTTCATTTTCATACGGACGTTGTAGCTTGAACTCCATATTTTCTTGATATATAACGCAAAAAGATGCCCACATAGCAAAATTATATACCAAGTATGTGCTAAACATATTCCTAAACGCATAAGAATATTGAGATTATATCCCTAGCATATACACAGAATATGGTTACTATATGCTGAGAATATGCTAGGTATATTTTTTTGGCCACAAGTAGTATATGCTACGTATATGATTGAAATATATACCCTGAATATATTGAAATATCCTCAGAATATACCTATATCACCAACATAGCATATGCTATATATATGCTCAATATACCCTATATGTGCAAACTGGATATGTCCAAGATGAATATATATTTTGGTGATGGACTTTAGGAGATGCAACATCATTATCCTTGAAGGTTTTAGTAGTTAGTTTCTTGGCATTTTATGAAGCATGAATGCCATCCTTGATTATCTTAAAACAAAAGACATCAAATACTTTTAAAACATTTATGAAAAACTAAGAAATTCTTATTCACATGTTATTGTTTTTTATCCTATTTCAGTGTCCTGGGAACGCTGCTGATTTTGGAACCTAAAAATATAATGGATTAGAACATTATACCGGGTGTCCCGGTATACATGTTACAATGGAATATTTCATTTATTTGAAATAATAGAAATTTAAAATTCTGAATAATCAATATAGATAATTATACATATTGCTTTGAGCAATGTAAATATCGGAAATCACTTCTGGTTTATGAGATATTCCATTGGAACATGTAGGTATACTGGGACAGTGGTAGGGTCCAAAATTCAAAACTCACCTCATCTCAGTTTTCTTTAATTAATTTTTAACCCGTTCTTTAGCTTTAGCTAACCATCTCTTTATTTCTTGGATAATTTCATCTCCACAGGCATTTTGTGTTCTCTTATTACATTGAACAGCATCTAAAATAGATATACAAGATATTATTCTATGAATAAAAAGAGCCATGAAGAAAGCTTACCCTAACCTAACTTTTTTTTCGATAACTTTCCCACACTTCACTATCGGTATCGAATATGCACAATCCACAATAGAGAACACTGAACACACACTGATAAAATGTCTTCTTTGAAAATAAACAATTTAACTGGTAAACTGATTGTAGATATATAACATTCAATTTCAACAAGAACAAAGAACAAGAAGCTTGGAAAATGGAAGCTTAGCTTGCGACTTGCCACGCACGCATGCATGCAGTGCTGCCAGGAAGATTATAACGAAGTACCAACAGTTGGGATTTCAACCTAGCCAGTTTGTACTAAAAGTCAAGTTGAAAATGTATTAGAATGTGATATAGATTCTAAAAAGTAAGGTTACGGGGTTGATTTGAGTGGTTAATTCACAAAAATGTAAATGTTGAATTGTTATGTACGTATTTTTTGAAACAAATATTCTTTGAAATATTTACGGGAATGTGTCCCAAGATCCCTAGAATATGCTACGATATTCCTAGACAGATATGATGAAAAGAACATTCATAGCAGTAAAGTACTTATGCTGGGAATATACTAGGGATATTATTTGGGGAATATGAGTTGAAACATATCCTCAGCATATGCTCGAGTTATGAATATGCTTTTGATTGCTATGTGGGTGGCAATCAATTCAGAAACACAGGTGGAATTTTTTGTCAATATTGTAGCTCATTCATATTTTGGAGATTACTTCAACGCTCAAATTTTCATTTCCTTTATAAATTTCTTTAGTTAACTCTTTTTTGCTTTCATCCAATATTTCAGTCAAACCATTGTTTATAGATGTATAGTTAGTCAACAGTCAACCTTATGGAATTATCATTTGAAGGGATGAATACCAAGGGTAGATGGCACTGGTGATTTCGTTTCCAATCCAAGTCATATCTTTTCTTTCGTGTTTCTTACGGACGTCGTAGCCTATATCTGATCCTTCAAAAAGGCCCGGTATGGATGAGGTTTGTATTTCAGTATTTGCGATTGCCTATATCACACATTTTCTTGATTACTTGTACAAAATACCAAAAGATGACAATCAATTCCGAAACAGAAGTGAAATATTTTGTTAATGTCGTTGATCATTTATGTTTTGAAGATTATTCTTATGCCCAAACTTTAATTTCCTTCATAAACTTCCATCCTCAACTCCATTTTGAAGCTCATTATCTTTGTATCAACATTTCAGTCAAATTGACAGAAAGGTTCCTTCACCTAACCTGCACCTATTTTCCCCTTGTAGTAAACTTTGTCGTGCATTGTAGAGTAAACGTAAATATCGACATTTTACTGTAGATGGCGCAACAAAAAAGCTTCAAATCGTTTTAACACAAGCTTTGTATATAGACTATACTATATACAAAGACACAAGCATTGTCTATCAGACAATGACACAGGCATTGGTTGACTATATTTCTATGAACATTGTATAAAGAAAGAGAGATAGTATTTCAATCCCTGTGTAAAATTCATTTGAAGCGAGTTTCCGCGCCATCTAGTAATTCGATGCCCGTACTAAGCCAATACTAAGCCCGTACTAAGGCGCCATCTGAAAGAAACGCTATTATTTCAAGGAACTAATGAAATTATTCTGTAAATGGGTAGATTCAGGTAAAGTTTTCTGTCACATCACATTTTAGCTGTCTGAACAGCCATAAATAAGGAGAAAAGAAGGAATATTCGGGGTCGAGACAGACAGTGCAGGCGGTATGAGCGTAAATTGAAAGAGGAAAAGTGATATGAATTTGAGTTTTTGTTTTCAGGTAGCTAATTGACATATTGTTCTTTTCCTTCCAAAAAATTAATTTCGCAGTTTGAATTCGAAATTTCTGATGTCTCAATCGAAAATGCATAACTGAAAATATAATTTTGATTTAATTGAAAACATTCAATTGAAATTATTATAGGAGAAAGAAACATGGCAATTGCTTGAGAAAAAAAC
Organism: Zygogramma bicolorata; assembly: GCA_032362365.1. Taxonomy (NCBI): domain Eukaryota; kingdom Metazoa; phylum Arthropoda; class Insecta; order Coleoptera; family Chrysomelidae; genus Zygogramma; species Zygogramma bicolorata. The sequence continues at coordinate 33,863 of JAVJAQ010003416.1, read as the reverse complement.
AGGCGGTAGAAGCGAAACCATCGAGCGTAGCGTGCTCGATTCGGAAAAGGGGAAAGATGGTGAACGTTATACAGGGGCGGTTCAAAATTTTATAATTTTGCAAATTCACCCAGATTCGGGTTCCAAATGAAAAAGGCTGAATACAGCGAAGAGAAAAGTTTTCATTTTCATAAACAGATTTGTCAAACGTTAAAGTGGATATTTTACAAGATAATTTGTTAGATATTAACTTGCGAACTTATAGCAAACCCTATGTTCTTCTCTTACAGTTGATAATACTCTCTGAGTTTCATTGTGAAGTAAACCTAATTCAAAGTGTTTTTATGTTTGAAATGTATTTTTTCTATTTTTTATGCAATATATTTTCACCAATATTTTTTGAATTTCATTTTCTAGTTGGTTATTATTGTTAGATGCTATATATATACTAGACTTGGAAGTTCTCAGGTTTGCGGTGTGTTCACTAATAAAATTCGTTCGTTCTTGATCTCAATGTTTCGCTAATGTTTACATAGCTTCATCAGGAGAAAAGAATCATAGAATTAATATTCCTGGTGTGTTCATTGCCTTGGGAAACTGAATCAAACTACCCATGCTCTCATAGTAACTGCCTCACTTATTGAACTGTTTAATTTACAATTTTTCCAACTTTATAAAGATTTTTCAATAAGTCGTACCCTGCATTTATAGCAGCATATAATTCCGGGTTGGTATCACTCAAAACACGATTGCAGGGTTTTTTTGTATGAAAACGTGTGCTATTCAGAGCATCGAATAGATTGTCCATTGTTACAACAAAGTCAGCTGTATTTTCAGCTGTACTCGAAACAAGTTCACCAGTTCTCGTGGATGTCATTATGGCAGCATAAACACTATGGCTCAATAATTGGGCAGCTAATTTGACATTCATTTTTTCAAACGCATTCGGGTTGAGGTGTTTCTCGCTGAGTTTCAACAACGCCTTTTCTGTTGTGCTCTTTTTATCTAGGTCATACACTTTCCTTATGTTGGAAAAGCATATGTACTTTCCATTCAGTTCAAAACTACTGTTGATAAAATTGTTTCTTACACATTTCAATAGACGAGGAACATCAAAAAATGCATATTTTTTTTTCATTCAAGAAAACGGACGGTTTTTCTTTGTCAACCCCCAAATGTTTGAAAACTTTCTGATTGGTACGTGATAAATGCCTATTGTTTTCAGTTTTGTTTCAATTAGTTTATCTAAGGCCTTCGTAGTGATGCGTATCAACGATTCATAGCACACCCCATCATCTGATACAAAGGAGGCAATGGGAATTTTCCACTTGCTATAAATTCCACTAATCATTAGAACAAGAGCCTGACTAGCAGGAGAAGATTTCCTCTCAAATTCGCCAAGATCCTCGAAACCTTCAATGGTGTCAGTTTTTCTATTGTACTCAAGACTCCTCTTAAGAGACATTTCATCAAACATTAAAATGCACTTCTTTTCGTAAGGCAGCATTGTATCCGCCTTTCATATTCACAAGAGATTTTGTGAAGCGTGTTAAAGCTCTTTGTCCATACGAAACCTTCGCAGAAAGTTGCACTTTAAGTTTTTTTTTGGCAGTTCTTAATTGGGTATTCAGGTTATTAACTTTTTTTCAACCGTTCATTTTCTTCTAGTGAACGCTTTCTTTCTCCACTGCCTGTAGAACAAGGTGGAAGATTTTGCAACTCTTTCAACCAATTTTCATCTTCCTTGTTACTGACAGAACTATCAGAAAGATCTATGTTGACATTTCTGGGATTGGCACAGGAATTTCTTCTTGACTGACCCGAAAATGTTTTTGAAATTGGAATAACATTGATTTGCGTCAATCCATCGTCCACATTTTCCTTTTCCCTCTCGCTTTCTGAACTCGCACTACTGATGTAGCGGACTGGCACAGCAGTAATAGGCAAATATTTTGATTGATTAAACATCTCATCGAAATGGTTGCTACAAATTTGCTTATTTTTCAACGATTTTGGGCTTAGATCTGCTAAGGCCACATTACCTGAAACAATAAACGTCGGTATAGGTTTACACATGCCTATTTCATATTTATACCTATACAAAAATGTTTTGCTCTATGAGATCTTGCAATGAAATTTTAGAATTGAATTGAATTTAATGTGGTGTTGAGGATAAATCACCCGAGTAGGATCTGACCTCTTAGTCCACAGTTAAAATAAGCACACTTATTTCCAGCCATTTCTGAAAAATTGATTAATTGATATTGATAACATACTCATTATATTTACTTCTGCAAAATGTTCCCGAAGTAACCCCTGGAATAATCACCACTTGGGTCAAAACATTGAAGAGAAGGTCAACTATCTGGGCCCGAATTCCATGCGGGTACCAGAGACCACAGGCGTAGCCAGGTTTTAGAATCGGAGGGGGGAGTTCACGATAATAAAACGACAGTGGTGGTGCTCGTCGGGCAGGATAAAGGAATGCAAACCACATATTTTAGTGTAGGGAAAGTAGTGTAATGCATGAGATATACCCCACATCTTCATTTTAATTTTATGAATGTCTAATATTATATTTAAATCTTTTAGAGGGGGGGTTCGACCCCCCAAACCCTTTCACTGGCTCTGCCCTTTGGGCTTCTTTGTCCTTATCGATACAGGATTAACGATGAATCATCGAAAAATTACAAGCTGTCCTAAATGTGTTTCGAGAACATTCCATAAATACTGGATGAGAAAGTAATAACTAAGAATTACAATAAAAAAAATTAACCTAAAACCCCAAGCGGATGCATATTTTACACGACTAATCGATAATAGAGTTATGAAAAGACTCAAATTTCCTAACCCAGAATACAATTCAATTCCATATGCGATCTTTTTTATGCTACAGGAAAAGTATACTTTTGTTACCGCATACACTCCAGAATCGGCTCATTGTATCTTTTTATAGAGCCATCAGAAAAAGACTATATAGATAGATATTTTGTAATATAGTATTCACTTACCTTAAGTTTGGTAAATTTTGAATACTGAAGGAATCCAATTGCAACAATTACACACGAACACGTTACGAACTGTTATAGATGAAAGCAAAGTATCTAATGTTTACTGTAAGTCAGTCCTCCAGAATTTATAGAAAATATATCAGTGCTACCACATCATAACAGAAACGCCCCGTATACATTGGTATAAGTATACGGATTCATAATTCATATACCTGGGTTCGATAGGTAGGTACCTAGATACTTATATATCGCCTAAAGAATAACAAGCAAAATTTTTCTTCTTTGTTTGTTTTTTGGCGCTGCTCACTTAATTGGTGCAATGTGTCAATTAACAAGCAAAGTCAAATCCATTGTATGTGATGACATTCTCAAGTATTCTAATACAAGTATTTCCAATACAGCAGAAGATGTAAACTGCTAATTGTCTACGATAACTCAACGACTGCTCGATAATAGAGTTATGAAAACACTCAAATTTACTAACAAAAATTTATAATCCCAAAGAAACTCGAAATAAAAATCAATAAAAAAAATATTTGAACTTTTTAATTCCTAATAGAGATTTACATGTAAAAATAGTCGAATTAAGTGTGACATTCTTGCAGTACCTTCACTTACGATATTTCTTATCATTCGACTCGCCTTCCGCGATAATATTTCAACGCGACGACAACGGTTTATACAAACGGCTTAAACGCATTCGCGAATATTCGCATATTTCAGCATATTCGCATTCGCAAAATGTCTGCGAATGTTTTGCGAATATGAATATCACAAATATACAATCATTGGATAATAGCAGATTCATGAAATCAAAAGCCATTCATTTCTCACGTTTTTTAAGTACGAGAAAAAGTAACTCAACCTCAAAATCAGATTTCAATTATGGAATATCATCGACGATCATGAAGGTTCACGGTACTCCAATGATTATAAGAAGTTCGCATTAACAATATATTTCCTAGGCCCTAAAGTTTATTAGTATTTATCAGGAATTTTTCGCCTGCCTAGCAAATCAACATAATTAGAGTCACACGAGATTGGGGTATTAGCAATGGTTTTAACAATTTTATATTTCTCACATTGAAAATCAAGGTAGAAATGTTTCCTGAGAAGAACAGACATTGTATTTTATGCCTGGACAAAATGTCCATCAATATCAAAAGTGATAAAATAATATTTCATCTATTTCTTCCATTATGAAAAATCATTTCCATTTTAATGTTCTTTATTGTTGGTATACCTAGTCTAATTTAAATAACCCCTAATAAATGTACCATGAAGTAGGTAGTAATATATATGAAAATTTCTCTAATTGTATTGAAATTAACTGCATGTGGTTTGTGCAATTTCAACTTGATGTAAATTATCTATTTTCTTCATTGGCGTGTTTTCTGTTTGTACGCTGAGAAGTAACTGGGTAGCTTAAAAACTTCATGATCGTCGATAATGGCCACTACCTTGCACTGATGAGAGGCCAAATAGCCAGAAACCGGTCTACAACTGTGCTCGTTCCTATAATTAAAAGTCGATCCATCATTGTATCATCAAATACATATGCAGGAAATACTTCTGTGAAGATTCTGGCACTGACGCCTGTTGGATATAATCCTACAGTGTAGGGAGACAGAGACTGGCTTGAACGATTAAAGTTTGTTTTACTTGATTTATTCATTTACTTTATTTCGTGCAATGAAGCTTAACAATGAACTTTTCGTAGAACTTATATTATTGGTACTACAAAAAATATATAATGCAATGTAAAAAAACGAAAAAAAATATTTTTTTTATATGTTGTGTCACACGCTATTCAAGATCACTAACAATATTTTCTAGAGTGATGATTAAAGGTATCACAGAAGATATGGAAAGATCAGCACTTATTACACTTCATACGGATGCGTTCGTATAAACTCGAAACAAAATACAAATGAAACGCACTTCGATCGAACGAGACGAAATTTTAAAACTATCTACGCCTCTGCCTACGTAGACCTGTTGATGGAACATTTGCATCCAATGCCATCTTTATAGCATTAGTTAGGCGCCATCTGTTATTGGGAAGAGTCGGTTTCCAAAGCCGAGAAATTACAATTTTCAAGTTACGACATACAGTAAGATTTTACGACATTCAGTAAGAAAAGACATGCCGTGGACATGGACTCCCCAGCGCCATCTTTTGACTGTGTCCACCTCGTCAAATGATATCTCCATAAGGTTGTCCTACTATTAAATCATTATACAATGCTATGAACAATGGTCAAACTGACACACAGAAATCTGCACCAACTTGACCCGTCAGAGAAGGAAATTGTGCATTGTCAAGTAATCGGAAATGTCGACATTGAAATGTAGATGGCATAAAAAAAGCTTCAAATCCATTTTATACAGACATTAACCTTTGTATATAGACTATCCTATTTCTCTATTGAAAAAGCTAACAGAAATCTGCGCATACATTGGCTTACAGAAAAGAAAACTGGCGTTATTTGTCGAGTAAACGACAGATGATTTATCAAAAACGCTGAAATGCTCTTTACGGCATTGGCTTACTTTCTTTCTTTCTTATTTCTCTACCGATCATGTCGATATATGGCACTACTTTGTTCCTTCTTGCCTTAGATACAGACTACTAGATGGCGCAAACCAATTTTTCAATATTTAGGAGACGTGTTAATAGTTTTCAAAAGAATCTTGGGCAGACTAGACAAAATTTCAATATATTTGTGACGCAGGAATCGATAATTTTGCTGCTAACTTCAAGAAAACCACGTTTAATGGTTATATCATTGTTTGAAGTTTATAATGTATCTGGGGCATTCTGGGGCATCCAATTAATGGTTCCTTGTTGTGTTTGATCTAGCAAATAGTAGACAGCACCACACAACCGATATTTTAAATAAGTATTTGTTTGGAAATGAGTAAGAAATCTAAAAAAAGTTTATTCATTTATAACACAGAAGTCATAAATTCTGCTGCTGACTTCTGAAGATCCATGTCAATCAGGTCTATTCTGGTGGATCTTGAATAACTTTCAATATTGAATATTGGTTATTAACAATAGAATGGACAACTGTTATAGAACAATATTATGATGTACCATAGTTATTTTTGATATATCTTCTGGGGGGGGGGGGTTCTATTTTGCAGGTCTGCAGGTTAGCAAACTGTTCCCGGTGTAACTTTTGAATTCAACGGCTCGCCTATCGCTATGCGGCAAAAGTTCTTGCGAGTTGGGGTGTACAGACGTGAGTCATGACCGTATGAATGCATTTTTGACAAAGTACCACTCCCACCCTCGTTTCCGCTGATATGGAAAAAATATCTTTCTAAGGGGAACAAACCTTGCAGGTCGGCAATAATTCTTGCAGGTTGGGGTTAACAGAGGTGAAACTTGACCGTATAAACGTTTCACCACTGTATACCCCAACCTGTAAGAATTTTTGCCAACCTGCAAGGTTTATTCGCATTAGAGAGTTATTTGTTTCATTTCCGCGAAAACGAGGGTGGGTAGTGATACTTTTTCTCCTCAAAAATGCATTAAAACGGTCATGTTTCACCTCTGTGTACCCCAACCTGCAAGAATTATTGCCGACCTGCAAGGTTTATCCGCATTAGAAAGTCATTTTTTTCATTTCCGCGAGAACGAGGGTGGGGAGTGGTACTTTTTTTTGTCAAAAATGCATTTATACGGTCATGTTTCACCTCTGTGTACCCCAACCTGCAAGTATTTTTGCCGACCTGCAAGGTTTATTCGCATTAGAAAGTTATTTTTTTTATTTCCGCGAAAACGAGGGAGGGGAGTGGTTCCTTTTTTGTCAAAAATGTGTTTATACGGTCATGTTTCACCTCTATATACTCTAACCTGCAGGAATTTTTCCCGACCTGCAAGGTTTATTCGCCTTCGAAAATTACTATCTCCCTTTCGAGCGAATGCGGTTGGGGGGTTGGTTTGCTTTTGTTGAAAATTATTACATATGGTCATATTTCACCTCTGTACACCCTAGCCTGCAATAATTTCTTTCGCATAACGTTATACGAGCCGTTAAATTCATAAGTTACACTGGAAACAGTTTGCTGACCTGCAGACCTGCAAATTAGGTACACCCTCTAGTGCAGGGGTTCCCTAAGTTATTGTGAATGCGCCCCCTTTTGACCTTAAAAAAAATTCGCGCCTCCCCACCCTCCACTTCAGATTATCTGGTCAACATAAAAAAGTATTCGATGTACCTAATAAGTATTTTTATTAATCATAGTAGCACCTATTTTTTTGAATGAGATGGATGAGCTTGCACGGATTTGACGAGGTTTACAATTCTTGGCTTAACCATAGAAATCGCACAACGCAAATCACTGCTACTGCCAAGTTTATTTCGGTACTTGGTTTTTATTGCGACTACGGCAGAAAATCCCCTTTCGCACAAATATGTACTTGAGATGGGTAAATACAATTGAAGTGCTTTTTCTGCTATTTTTGGGTAAATTGAGGAATTTTTGACCCAAAACAATGATGCACCGATTTTTTCAAAATCGTATTTGACAGCAGAACTAATTTCAATGTCCAACATGGAATGGATCCGTCGCCAATCGATAACTATCATCAGCATCTGAATTGGGAAAGTAACGAGTGAACTCATCAGTAAGGCATCGCAAATGATGACGAGAGTAATTTCTTGTTTATCTACAATACGGTTAGAATTCGTTCATTCAGGAAACGAAAATGAATTTTATTTATTGGTCGTATCGAGCAGTCTAGAATGCATTCTCTTTTTATACTTAACCACACAGGTAGCTCGCGCCCCCCTTTAAAGGTCTCTACGCCTTCCCTGTGGGGCGCGCCACACACTTTGAAAACCACTGCTCTAGTGGGTACTGGTTTTTCTATATGATATAATATTCGATTTCCAAAAAGTTTCGGAAAACATTGAATATTAAAAATAAGAATAGAGAGAGAAGAAGTGACAAATAGAGATATTTGCGAATGAACAATAACAGTCAAATGGAGAGGGAGAGTGTGGAAGAGAAGAAGAGAGATACATTCAGAGACGTAGAGTGAACAATAAAAATGAACGGGAAATAAGGTGGGAATAGGAAAGGAAGGAAAAGTGCTTCATGATTCTTCTAGAACTACCAACTTTTAGTTGGCAAATCGATTGTCGAATCCTAGTGATTTCCGTTTGATATTTGACTGCCTATCTAGGTACTTCATGTTGTTTGTAATTGTTTCATTCTCTCACCTGAGCTTTCAATCATACCGTATGGTTCTTCTCTATCAGTTTTCTTTACACTTAATTGGGAATCAATGAATCATCCGTGTTTCTCACCCATGAATGTAAATTCAAGGATAAATACTGTTTATACTGGATAAATGTTCAGGATCACGAAATAGTGCTATCAACTGAAAAATTCAATAGTGAATTAAGTCTCAGAAAAATACAATACATAAAAATCACAAATGAATAATTATGAATATTTCGATCTGCCTTACAATATTATAGTCCATCTGCCTAAGTGTATTCATCAATGTTCAAAAGGAAACATATTCACCGAATCCATCTAATAATATTCTCTTGAACTGATCCAAATTGCTGAATTGAATATTTCATTCTTCAACCCGATTTCTGGATAATCCAGAGTGGGATATTATCCATCCACCCTGTGTGAGAAGTGTGCGTTTCATCCAACTGAAAGGGTAGGAAATCTGTGGCACATGTGCAGAGACCCAGTCGATATTCCCTGTTTCCCTTTAACCTTCAACTTCTGTTTACTTGTGTTATCGAATAAACCACCGTGACTCTGTTAAAGACCTCCTCATTAGTCATCTACGTTAATGGTGAGTGAAGTAACCTTATTATGGAATATTTCGTGACATTATCTAGCAATATTCAGTTTCTGTACGTCGTTGAGTTCAAGGTCATACGTGTAAGGAAAACTTTTGAGCAATGAATGTACTATTCATTCTGAGAATGCAATTTTAACGAGTTGAGAATGGCGAATGGAAAAAAAATCCATAAATAATGATGAACCTATGAAATCAGGTGTTGATTATATCTTTTTGAAAATATACGATTCTGAATAAGCACATCATTCATATAATTCATCTTTTTTACTATAGTGGCTAGTTGCCCACATTCCCTTTTGTTTTTGTAAAAATAATTTTCCAAGTAAAAAAATATAAGTGAAAAAATCGATAGACTATTTTCTATTGTATTTCCTATTCGATACACTTTTTCAGTTATCAGTTTGGGTTTTTTTTAAGCAGATGATTTTCTGTTGAGAGCGACATGTGCCGGGGCTAGCAGTCTTTCAAAATCCTAAGTGCATACTTGTTCATATATAGCCTATCTCTTGCTTAGCACGATGTTCTCCGAATATTATAGATAGTACCTGGATGACCGAGCTTTTTTGTTCTCACCGACATGAGAAAAAAATATGAACTGGTTATTTGACTAAAAATTGTGCGTCATTTTCCGAAAATGAAACCTTGCTAGGTTGATCTATCGCCCCCGAAAACTCGTGCATACTAAATTTCTTGAATCATTTTTCAAACGAGACGTAGATCTTCTAACTGCAGTCCCAAAAAACCATATTGACACACTGATGAAAATTTTCAATTATAATTATCATCCACTATTACGATTGACCATAGAATGTGGAACTGAAATCAAAATCCCTTTCTCGACATCTCTCTCATCAGAAATAAAAGTAATGTTATGAATACAGACTGGTACCACAATCAACCCTTTCAGAGACATTCTCCCTAACAAAAACAATGAAACGAAAAATAACTGAACTTACAAAAAAATTCTAAACATTAGGAATCTCCCTGAGAGAGTTTCGAAAGTACTCCTTAGAATAAAAATCGGTTTCAGCAATGAAAAATACGACAAAAAACCATTGTTCAAACCTAAAAACAAGAACACCCAAATAACTTCGGAGCAATGTATGTGTGGAATGTCCGATGTACATTGGACAAACAGGAGGTTATTTCAAAACTCGTATTTCCGAATACCAGAGGATTATACCCCCTGATTATTTAGCGAAGAACTCGGCCAAAACAACCTTAAGAGAATACGCTGCAAGATATTTACACAATTCAAATTTCAATAATACAAAAGTGGTTACGACTCAAACAAAATTCGAAAAACGAGCACTTCCAGAAATGATAAACAAAGAAACTTCAAAATTCCATGAATTGAAAACCAGACACGGATGACAGATTGTTCAATCAACAGCTATTTCAACTTAATGAACTTAATTTCACAACCATATAGAATAGAATAGAATTCTAATCATCACTCGAAACTTTTACAATAGAATTGTACAAGCTTATCGGAGCATATATATATATATATATATATATATATATATATATATATATATATATATATATATATATATATATATATGCTGGCTGGAACTTCCGGTTGATCCGCGTCTAGAATGATTTACTTGTCTACGTTTCGGCTCCCATTTCGGAGCCATTTTCAATCCTCGATCTCCAGTGATGATAGCCAGCTAGTAAGAAAACTCAGACCTAGACGCAAGGCCACTAAGTCTTGAAAATGGCTCCGAAATGGGAGCCGAAACGTAGACAAGTAAATCATTCCAGACGCGGATCAACCGGAAGTTCCAGCCAGCACATTTCTAACCGCGGAAGCCTACCCTATCATATATATATATATATATATATATATATATATATATATATATATATATATATATATATATATATATACATATAGGGCTCATATATGGTGTACTCAACCGGGTACAAGGTAATTTGCCGCGCTTTAGTAAATCCCGAAATCCCCACTAGGGCTCCCCTATTATAATGCCACCTAGCCATGTATATTAAACTGCGGGAATTCAAACTACCACAGACCGATTTTTCCATTAGAGATATCAGGGTTTTAAAAAAATGCCAGAGTTTTGGTTGATGAACTTCATAATGAAAATGAAAAAAAAGTTAAAAATTAACATTGCCTCACAAAAATAATACAAATAGATTGATAAAAAATAAATCTTCGCTGGCTATACTGACACAGAGCGTTACAGAATCCTTAGTGCACTGCATATATTTGGGAAAATTTCTTTCAAATTCTGCTTTTTCACGTTAGTCAGTACTAAGTTACTACGTTGTCATCTTGTGTTTTAATATATTACTCATAATCGCTGAATACAAATTTTGCGGCTCCAAATCGTCAGTAAGGACGTCAGTGACACAGAGGAACAGGTGTAGGGTGCAGCTGCAATAGGCCCAGCGCAGCGCCTGACCGATAATGATAGAAACATTGTTCTAATAGAGGCGGCTCGTTTTGTAATTTATTAAAAACTGATAAACATTTCGGGTTTCCCGATTCATTATTATTATTCCTATCATCGTATATCGCATGAAGTGTAACATAATTTTGTACTATTTGTTGCTTTGAGATTAAAAATACCGCCGCCAAAGAACTGCTGCCTGAGGCGACCACCTCACCCCTAGCGCCGGCCCTGGCTTTTCATATATCTCCAACAATACTCTCGGAATATTCCAGAAATATTGTGTTCATAACCAACATTGAGGAATACACAAATAAATACATGCTCATTATATCTCTTCAAGTACATTATTTGATCGTGGATTCATGTAACAAAAAATTTCACCTCAACTTCAACTTTCACTTCCCCTATGAAAAATCAACATTTCATTTCCAACATTTCGACTTCAACTTCAGAACATCCATTTTTTATTAGTGAAAATGTAATTTGCTTTTACGAATGTACACGTCCACACTACAATATTTTGAGGTTATAGATAGATACAAGTTCTACCAACGAAAGAGGTTGATTTTTGAACATCCTCTATCTAATCACATTAATGATGTCAAAATAATAATGCGCACGCGTAGTTTATGTATGGAAAGTTTAGCATAAAATACCATTATTTTATTAGTGGGAATTATAAAACGAAACTGGAAGTGTAGATGAATATTAGGGTTTCATAAATCTACTTTAACTGTACTTCATGTGTGAACCGATCGAGAAGGCCCTCGCCTATTTTCCAACAACAATTCATGAAAGGACACTAATGTTACTGTATCTCAGATGGTTGGGAAGATGGACAAATGAATGTGCACTCGTTTATCCCAAGTATATATCGTACATGTGCACATTCCGGGTACATATATGGTACATACGAATGGCTTCCGGTAATATAATAATAATAATAATTTTTTTATTATTTACCAGGTATGCAAATACAGGCAAATAAATGGCTGCTGTTTCAGAAATAAGATGCATCTTGTTTCTGTTCTTCCACCAGAGCTCACAGAGATATAAAAATACACTTTTAATACGGCAACCTAAAGTAAAGGTTTATTGAAATTGTTTGAAGACACAAGCAGAGTACACAAGAAAGGAAGTTCATAGAAGTGAGAACAGATGAACAAAACTAGGCTAAAGACAAGTGAAAGTAGATTAAATAGAAACGTAGAAGAAAAGTATATAATAATATTAATATCGGTGATGAGAAAAAAAAAAACGTGCCTGATTGTTCAATAGATAATGTTTGTGAGTTGTTTTGAAGGATGAGGGTGGCATGTCGAGTGAGGAAGGTAACTTCATCAGGATGTAGTTGATAGTTGTTGCAACAGAATAGCTGAATGAGCGTTTAAAAAGTTGTTTTGAGTGATGTGGCACAGTAAGAAGTGATTTTCTCCGAATATTCAGATTATGCACATCAGTTCTAAAACATAATTTACGAAAAAGATAGGGAGGTGTTTTGAAAGTAATTATTTTATGAAACAGACAAGCCATATGAATAATGCGACGATTATACATGTTCAACCAGTTAATTTCTTTGAATTTATGTTTGATACTCTGTCGTTTTCTTATTCCACAAATGAGTCTAATGCAACAATTTTGAACTTTTTGTATACGCTTGATATCAATACTATCCAAGCAAGGGCCATACATGATATCACAGTGATTGAAATGTGAGAGAACAAGTGAGTCACATAACATTTTTTTAGTAGCGGAATCCAGAAACATTCTTTGAGAGTAGATCAATTTCAAGGAAGAGTATGCGTTTTTCAATTTCTTGGTTGCGTGCTCTGTGAATTTTAATTTTGTGTCTATAATCAGGCCCAGGTTCTTACATTCGGGTTTGAAGGGAATTTTCTCACTGGATATTTTTAGTTGAATATCATCAAGTAACTGATTTCTCAAATTTTCTTTGCAAAATAGTAAAGCAGCAGATTTTTTAGGATTGACTTTTAGAAAATGTTGTTCTGACGTATCCAGCAATGCATTTAAATCAGAGTTTGGGCGATTTACTGATTCTGAACTATTTTTAAAACTGAACGAATAATATAACTGTGTATCATCCGCATAAAAATGATATCTGCACCAATGCGAAGAATTCGTGAAGGTCCAAGGATGCTGCTCTGAGGCACACCAGACTTCACCTGCAACGGCGCAGACATTTTGTTGTCCATTTCAACAAATTGTGTTCTATTACTGAGATACGAAGGAAGCATAGTTCGGGATGAGTCATCAAATCCTATAAAATGTAACAGAGCGGTCAAAACAGTGTGGTTTATCATATCGAAAGCTTTGGAATAGTCTAGCAAAATCAAAATACAGATTTCATCATTGACTTTGGCTCTGAGAATTTCGTCAACAACATCTGCAAGTGCAGTACTGCAACTATATCCACTCCTGAAACCAGATAGAGGTAAGATATCATTAACATCAAGATATTGTCTAATTTGAATATCCATGACCCTTTCAATTACTTTCGAGAGCGTCGGTAAAATGCTTATTGATCTGAGGTCATTGAAATGTTCAGGATTGTTATTCTTTGGAAGTGGAATGACTTTGGCAGATTTCCAAGAATCAGGAAAGTAACAGCTAGTTATACATTCATCAATGATGTGAGTAATAAAGGGAATGATTATAGGACAGCACATATATCAATAATTGTTTTGTTAATATTATCAGTCCCATATGCCTTAGTCTTAATATTATTGATTATCTCTAAAATTTGGTTTTCACAAGTTTCGCTGAAAGAAAAAGTAGACTCAATGCCTCCTTTCACATTCGAAAAATAATAGTCGAGTAAGTCCTCGTTTATTTCATTATCTGATGCTGAATAGTTGACAAAGAAATTATTCAGATCATTTACGTTCCTGAGAGATTCCGGAATATAATTTTTTTCATTTATCAAAATCTAAATTTTTTTCAGTATGTTCCATTGCTCCTTGTGAGTCGAATTTTTCATTATGTGTTTCAGGTATGCTTTTTTTTCTGTTTTGATAGCTGAGCTAGTGAAGTTTCGGAGTTGTTTGTAGTATGCCCAGTGATGTGGCAACTTTGAATGTTTAAAGCGTTCGAGGGCGTTGTTCCTCAGTTTTTGCATTAATTTTATGTTGTCAGTGATCCATGGTGAAATTTTTTTATTATTTTGGAAAGTACGTATCGTTACAGGGGCATGAATATCAAGAACGTGGTTTATGAACTGATTAAGCATCATTATTTTATCATCAATATTATTAGTTTCATATATGAGGTGCCAAGATAGCTCACTCAGATCATTTCTAAACTGATCTAATACAATGTTACTTAGTGGTCTGAATTTGATTGTTTTTTTACGTCCAGGAATAACGACATCGAATTCGAAGTTACAATGTATCGAGCAGTGATCCGAAAAGTTAGTGTCTTTAACTTTACTTGTAAAGCTGCCGGTATCAAAATCAGTTATGATCAGGTCAATTAAGGACATGCAATTTGAAGTTATCCGTATAGGCTACTGAATAATTCATTCGTAACTCAAAGATTCCAAAATGGATATGAATTGAAGCGTACCATTTGACTGAAAGTCCAACATGTTAATATTAAAGTCGCCCATGCATATGATATTGTTGTAGTTACTGTATATATTGATGAAGATATCTTCAATTTCGTTCAGAAATAGTTGTATATTCGAATTTGGAGGTCTATAAACTGTACCCACTGTTGAGACGTTTTTCTTGTACGTGATTTCTATCCACAAAGTTTCAATATGATCATTACACTCCCTGAAGATTATATCAAATTTAAAATTATTATCTATGTACATACCGATTCCTCCTCCTCGAGTTGGTCTATCTTGCCGAATGAAGTTGTAATTCTCAAGACTCACAATATCATTACTTATTCCTGTATGAAGCCGAGTTTCAGTCACTCCTATTACGTGACAACCACCATCATCAACAACTTTATTTTTGAATTCATTGAAATTTGCAAAGCCAACATCATCTAGAAAGGTGAGATGGCAGAGAAAATGTAAATGTAAATTATTCCAAAAGAGAACGAAAGAATCGAAAAAAAAATAAAAAAGGAAGAGAAGATAAAAAAGGTAATGTATCTGCTAAAGCTGTCTTCAAACTCTATCAAAAACAACAAAAGAGAAAGTATACAACAGAACTCCCTATCCATAAAATAATTTTTGTGTACATACAAATCGACAGATGAAAAAAAAACCGAGAGTAGGTCTCGGAAAAAAATCTGCTGAATGTGTGAGTTAACTAGAATCTTATTCTATTTACAACTGTGTGAATCCTAATTCATTGGAATGACTGCAGAAATTATAATAAAGATACAAAATTTGATATTTCAAATTGCATAGACGCAAAAGCAAGAGTAAAAAAAAAACGTTTTGGTCATCAAACATCAAGCAATTCAGAGTATCTATCTATAAGAAAATTAAACCTGCACTCATCAAGTATAATGTGCGTATAATATTCAATTCAAGTTCCTAACTGGGTTTGAAAAATTGGTTCAAGATGAGGTTTTCCGTTGACCAGCTCATGCCTCTTCACGAAAGTCAACCCTAAAACTTTTGCGAGCTGAGGATTAACGAGGCTTTTTCTTTCATCGTGTGAATCCTAATACGGTGGTTCCGTGGCAGGGATAATCAACGCATATGCAAAAGGTGCTTTGCACTCGTTCTGAAAACCTATATACAAGCTAATTATGTACTGAGAATGTGAAATTGTCATCTCGGTTTTCATTTTTTCAGGGATGCTGATGGAAAGTTCACCCCTTCATCTTCAAGTCTGCAACACCAATCCAGATGGATCAATTTCCAAAGATAGCGGTGACTGGCTGCAAAGAGCTGAAGAGGAATTGCACGAAACGCCTGAAGTTTTCAAACGAGAGCTAGCCGCTTTGCGGCGCATGGTCGAAAGTAAAATATATATTTTTAGTATTTTCATGAGTCATTTCTAGGTTTATGCTAATACTTTGATCCGTAGTTTTGCAAAATTTTTTCGCGAATATATCCGATTTCTCTAGTAATTGAAGATATGAAGTTTCGTCTTTTTCTCAAACCTCAGAATTTTCAATTCAACCCACTTCATTACCTGACTTTTCATGATTTCATAATGGAACTCCAAAAAATAAATGCTTCTTTTACAAACTATTTTTGATAACAGATTACAAAATAATAATGCCATACAAATGACTAACTAATCCTTCTCTGATTTTTTCCAGATGATACGAATTTGACTGTGCCCAACTATGATCAGTTTCTAGTGAGGTTCCTCAGAGCTAGAAAATTCGATAGCAAGAAAGCTTTCCATATGGTGGGTATTGGTTAATGTTTGGAGTTTTCCGAAACAATTCGTAGTGAATAGTTTCAATCAATGTGGGGGCACTGTAATTTATTTCTCTTTACGAATTCATAGATTTTTGTTTTCAGCTACAGAGGTACTTCTTAATGAAAATCCGATGTCCAGAACTATTTGGATGTCCGCTACCTTCTCAGTGCAGCCATATATTTGAATTGCAAGCACAGAACATGTTACCTTCCAGGGATCGCTTTGGTAGAAGAATTTTCATGATAAGAGTAGGTAGGTCTTCAATTATTTTTTGGAACGACTATATTATAAGATATGATGACCACCTAGTATCTCAGAGTGTCTTAACATATTGGTTATTACTGGAAGAGGGTACGAAAAATATGTTACAGGGTGCTTTCATATAAGGAACAAATTTATGCTATTCTGCGTTTTCCTGCAAATAACATCCCTTTGTCCGATTGCGGAGCTCGATTATTCAATAATATAATCATCGAGGCGTTCCTACAATTAAATTTTATATATCATTTATTTGTGATATTTCCTGGCGTATAAGCCGACTTCCATTCGTTAATAGAATGACTACGTGGCGAAATTGACTGAGATCCACTCATGCCGCATTCCAGATAACTTCGGCTCATCAAAGGTGACAATAGAGGATGTTTTCCGACAATCCAAGCGGAAACACAGATAGGCGTTATAATGTATATATACGGTGCTGAGATTTGAACCATTTGCCACATACATAAATAAGCGTTGCCTTTCGTTTTCGAGTTATACACCCAAAACAGGTGCAGTTTATACAACCAAGATGTGTTCTATAAAAATATTGTACTATTATTGTTTTTTTCAACTTCACACCACATTTGAAAATTGCTGAATAGAAGCGAACTTTTAGGTTCCAATTGAATGTATTTGTATAATTGGAAAAACTACGAAATAATAAATTGTTCAACAAGCAGTTGATAATAGTTATTTCCCACGATTATGGAGTTTGCAGCATCCGCCGTAGGACCGTTGACTTTTTCCGTGGGATTTCAACTTCTTTGGTGTAAATTTCAGTTCAGAAATTAATTTGGATTTTTTCTGATCTTGGAAGTTGGGATGAAATTCACTTCGACTTTTCTCTAGAAATTTTGGCACCAAAATCAAATTTAAATTTTTATGTATGGATTTTTTCCCGAAATTTGAACTTTTTTCGAAATTTGAGCGTTAATTTTTTTAATTTCTTGTCCAAAGTCCGCAGTTGGTTTTATATCAATTCCGAATTTAAACTCAGTCGAAGTACATTTTCATTTTCTTCGTGCCAAATTGCAGATGATGAATTTTATTCACAATCATTCGAAAATGTGCTTGCTTCTAACCTACTTTCAGGTTGGTCGAAGTGACCAATTGTTCACTCAGAAGAAGACGTAGGAAGACGAGGTAGGAAATAACTTTGCTGGCCTCTTTTGAATCTATCCGAACTCTACGTCTTTTAATTACTCATCGAAATTTACGAAGTGTTTAAATTCCCACTAATGTGTACATTCCAACGTTGCTAGCAAAACAAGCTAAACTTGACACGATATTGCTATCTGCTACACAATATCTTAGTACCGTAGGCTCTCACTTCCTTCAACGAAACCTCAATCACCTTTAGTTAATTAAACCACAATCAGTTTTCAAAAATAAACCCTTACCTTTTCATCCGCCATTTTGCCAAGACCCAAGTACAGCATCTGTCATACTGCCGTTCATCATGGTCAGTCCATTTTTATTGATTATTTCAGTACATGTCAGTACATGTCTATTTGTAGCAATCCTCGTTACACAAACCGATATTTATGGAATATTATTGTTATTATTGTTATACCATTATATATATATATATATATATACTATATTTGATCGGCTAGGCTTCCGCGGTTAGAAATGTGCTGGCTGGAACTTCCGGTTGATCCGCGTCTGGAAAGATTTACTTGTCTACGTTTCGGCTCCCATTTCGGAGCCATTTTCAAGACTGAGTGACCTTGAGTCTAGGTCTGAGTTGTCTTCACTAGCTGGCTATCATCACTGGAGATCGAGGATTGATCAATCCTCGATCTCCAGTGATGATAGCCAGCTATAGTCGGGCCGTTCAAAAGATAGAATTTACGGACGCGTGAACAGTGAATGCCTGCATCTATATATAGCCTGCGCGGCGTACGATGCCATTCCTTCAAAACTGACATAAATGAAGAACTGTTTACACTGTACTGTACTCATTTGTGCTTTGAATTTACGTGTGTTACGTTAATTTAATAACGTGATCATTCTATCTTTTCAGCGGCTACACTATAGTAAGCTAGTAAGACATCTCAGATCTAGACGCAAGGTCACTCAGTCTTGAAAATGGCTCCGAAATGGGAGCCTAAACGTAGACAAGGAAATCTTTCCAGACGCGGATCAACCGGAAGTTCCAGCCAGCATATATATATATATATATATATATATATATATATATGTTGTTGTTGAGTTCGGGTTGAACCGCGTCTGGAGTTTTGTTCTCGACGTTTCGGCTCCGATTTTGGAGCCATTTTCAAGAGGTGAATGTGACTTCACGCTGGGGTCTCAATCTGCCTACTCCTCAGGTGTTGTCACAGGGGGCAAGGGTTTGTGACTTGACGCCGGGGCCTCAATCTGCCTACTCCCCAGGTCTCGTCACGAGTTCTTTCTAAGGTCTCAATCTGCCTACTCCTTAGATCGAACTGAGGTATCGAGGGATGTTGGGTAGGATTTATAGCAGCGGGTGCTACTAAAGGACCGTCGGATGTCTTGGTGGGGACTGGGCATCTGGAAATTAGGGGTTTCCATGCAGTTGGAAGTCTCTGGCCGTCGTCACGTTTATTTAAGCAGGAAGGTCGCTTCTCGATTTCGATGGCCTCGCGAATTATACGAGCTTGTAGTGTTTTTGCTGTGGCGATGGTCTTAGTGTTCGCAAAGTCTATATTGTGTCCTGTCTCCTGATGATGTTTGGACAGAGCTGAAGATGGGTCTGATTTTCGGACAGCAAGTTGATGTTCGTATACTCTACTTGTCACACGTCTGTTGGTCTGGCCTACATATGTTCTATGGCAATCAGAACATGGTATTTCATATATACCCTGTGATTCGTTGACAATTTTATCCTTGGGGGAGCGGAGGAATGTGGAGATTTTGTTGCTGGCTGTAAATATCGTTTTTATGTCCTGTTTTTTGAGTATTCGGCTAATTTTGTCAGTAACACCTTTAATGTAGGGAAGAAAAGCTTTGTGGGGAACGTTGTTGTCTGTTGGGTCTCTGGGGATGGAATGAGAAGTTTGATGGCGGCGGATGGATATGTCAATTTGATGGTCTGTGAATCCATTTTGAAGAAGGGCTGATTTGAGTTGGGCTAGTTCCTGTGGTTTGTTATGGAGGTCTGTGAGGTTGATGGATCTGTGGATGAGGGAATTCACAACGGAATTGGTTTGTGCTGGATGATGGTGGGAGTTTGCGTTAAGGTATCGGTTTGTGTGTGTTGGTTTCCTGTAGACCGTGTGGGTGAAGGAGTCATTGGTTTTTGTGATGAGGACATCTAAGAATGGAAGGGAGTTATTGCTTTCGATTTCCATTGTAAACTTTATATTTG
>JAVJAQ010003416.1:0-11622 GCA_032362365.1 Zygogramma bicolorata | reverse complement strand
GAACACCATCATTGATACCATGCATCGTTTTATTCGAATCGGAGATTTACGTTATGCGTCGTGGTGAAAGTAATCTTGAATTATTTTAGGCTTGCTAGAATTAAAAAAAAATCGTGAAATTACAATTTTGTTTGTAATAACTTATAGTAATAGAAAAAAGAACTTTTGCATATTTCATTATGGCATTTATGTCAAAAATAAAGGAGAAAGTGTTACGTGGCTTAAGCCTCTATAAATATTTTATTTTTTTTTTATTCAGGCTTCCATTTTTCGAACTGATATTTTTTTTCAATAGATTGAAATAGGAATATAGACAATGGACATAGACATATCGTGCATTGAAATGCCATTTTAGAAAACAGAGCAGTTGTCTTCTTGATTCTGACAGTTTTCAACATTCATATCTGTTGCTCGTCTGTTCCAGATGAACAGACCTGAGTAGTATGTACTCGATGGGTTTTAAGTTTTGCTTCCGGCTGTTCACATGTTGCAGATTTGATTAGTACGTATCAAAACGGTTTCAATGTCTTCTCGTCTGAGTCAGACGAACGGACTTCGGTAGAACGTACATTATAATAATAATAATAATAATAATCTTTATTTCGAAAATAGGTAAGTACAGCACACAACTCACAGTATCAGTACCTAGAACGAAATAGGCGTTCATGTACATATAAACATTAAAAAAACAAATCTGAAAATTGGCCAGAATTTCTCACTTTACCAGATAGCATTCATATATTCCTTTACATCGTACGGTTCTAGTTCTACTAACATTTTGTGTATGCCTTTTTTAAACTCATTCAGATTCGTGATAGATTTAATACTATTTGGAAGCTTATTGAAAAATTTGATGCAACTATAGTGAGCTCCTTTTTCTGACAAAGAAAGTCTGTGTATGGGATAAGTATAATCTAATGTTCTGGTACTATATGTGTGTATTGTCTGATTTGTATTAAAGTATTCTCTATTTTTGAACAAAAATAATATACACTCCTGAATATATACTGCTGTTACTGTTAATATTTGTTTTTCTTTAAATCTACCTCTACATGTCTCCCTGAAACCCAGATTGAAGATTGTCCTTATTGCTCTTTTTTGTGCCGCAAAGACCTTTTCAGTATCACTAGATGCTCCATAAAAAATCACTCCATATCGATATAGTGCTTCAAAGTTTGAGAAATATAATATTTTCATTACTTTTTGGTCTACATATTGTTTCATAACTCTCAATGTATAGCACACTGAATTCAGCTTTTTACTAAGTATACTAATATGCTCTTTCCATGACAAACACTCATCTAAGGTAATCCCCAAGAACCTGGTGCTGCTAGTCAATGTAATTTCTTGATTATTCAAGTGGATAGTATCTGGCACTTGCATATTGGAACGGTTTGTTAACGGAACTACTCACTAAAGTTTCATCGCAAAGTGAAGATTTGAGATATGCATTACATTTATCATGCAGCGAATGTTGAATCTGGATTTTTATATTATTTATTATAAATTTCAGATTGAAATCACTGTGGGCAAACAGCCAAATTTTCAGCAAAATGAAATATATCAAATACGAAAAAGACAGTATATCTGTGTATACAAGGTTTATATTAGTGAAAGTATAGAAGAAATACAAACATCATGTACATGTAAATACCTGCCTATCAAAGATAATAATTCGAGTACCTAACTATCCACTTGCGCAAAAACAAGCTTTGTACAGAATTTGACTCTTTGTACATAACTGATTGATGTAAAATACATACATTAATAGACTATTGATCGCTATGAGCAACAAACACCTACTGAAAATTCATTTTGACATAATAGTGAGAATGAGGGAAGTTTTTGTCTCGAATTATACTTTCTGACGCGCATGTCTGCGCATATACGTCAATTCCGTGCAACATGAAATGGAGAAGCTGCACCTGCTGTCATCTGTCGTATCGTCGATCATTAAAAATGAGTGACATCGGAGAAATTTGTGCTACACCACTAGAAATAACCACACAAGAATGGTGGGAGTAGAAAGAGTACATAACTCGAGGATAAGGCCAGTTACGTGCACTAGGCTACTTATCCTCCCCGTTACGTAGTATACCATCTCGCATCAACATGCTGGTGCTAGTAGAATATATTTCAACTTTTTCTCGAAATATACCGTGTTCCAGACAACTTCGACTCATCGAAGGTGACGATAGAGGAGATCTTCCGCACGAATGTGCTGGCTCTGGAACAAATCGTCCGCGAAGCGGAAACGCAGATAGCAGGCGTCGTCGTCGTCCTGGATATGGCGGGGCTCAGCCTGCACCACGCCAAATTCTTCACGCCGTACTACGCCCGGAAGATGGTTGAGCTGGTGCAGGAGACGTTCCCGCTCAGGTTCAAAGGGTTCCACATCGTCAACGAGCCCTTCTACTTCGACGCCGTCGTGGCGGTCCTGAAGCCGTTCTTGAAGGAGAAGATCAGAAAGAGGGTGAGTTTTCGGAGGGAAGAACAACGAAAATTTCCACATGTCTTCCTTTTTTCTATGTTTCGTGATTTCGCTATTTTATAAATTCGATCATGCAGAAGGATCCAACACCAAGCTTTTCTCTTTTGTTTGTAATTTAAAGCAAACATTCTCGGACACGTAGAGTTTGATTGTGAGGGGGACACATTTTGGACATATTCTTCAACATATGCATTCATTCCCTAGCGAGAAGGTGTCATAATCCTAAAATTTCGGTAATACTTCGGTCGCAGTTTTTTTTTTGAGATTTTTTTTTTGTGGAACTTTACGTAATTTGGTCTCCTCTACAGAAAATCTAAATGAAATTATTGGTGGTCTTTTATATTTTCGGAGATACAGGGCCTTTTTGGTGTAAAACTGCACAATTTTCCAAATCAAATTTCTGGTGTATGAACACACAAAATTCGTCCTTCTTCTGATCAAACACAACGCACTCTCTTATTTACTCGTTTTTAACATTTTCAAGCAGAAAAAACCATTAGTTAACAAATTTGTTGTGATGTCATAGTGCAATGACAATCGAAAGTGATGTATTTGCAGTGTAGCCGCTCTCATTGTGATTGTTGAGAACTGAATGCATTAATGTTGACTTTTGGAAAAAGTTGGATTTTTTGAAAAACTAATGTTTTTTTCTGCTTGAAAATGTTAAAAACTAGTAAATGAGAGAGTGTGTGGTGTTTGATCAAAAGAAGGACGAATTTTGTGTGTTCAAACACCAGAAATTTGATGTGGAAAATTGTGAAGTTTTACACCAAAAAGGCCCTTCATCTCCCAAAATATAAGAGACCGCCGATAATTCCATTGAGATTTTCTGTAGAGGAGACCGAATTGCGTAAGTTCCACAAAAAAAATTCAAAAAAAGGTGCTCGTAGCGACCGAAGTATTACCAAAATTTCAAATAGAAAGTGGGGTTTAATGGTAGCCTATTTGAAATTACCTCAAAGAATTAATGTGAAAACGGCGTTGAGAATATTAACCAACTGATTTTGATATTGATAAAAAATACAAATGAGTTTCGGGTATTAGAAATAAAAAAAAATTACATTCAGTGGTAGGTTTCAATGTTTGATATTTGTGACGGTGCCTCGTAAAAAAAGCGAACAAGGTGTTGAATTGATTTGATGAAACTTTACCTTCAACAACAGTTGAAAATGTGATCCATTTGCTTCAGTTCGATATTACAAACTTTTACATTACAGACGAATCAGGTATCGACAAACTTCCTAATTTCTTCGACAATTGTAATTGATATGACCTTTAGGAACGAGTTATTACATATACCGAATATTTCCCTCATATATAAAATGTCCCATAAGAGCAATGCAATTATCGAAAACTTACAGCGGTAATTGCATTGTATCAATAAGTCAACATAACAACACATTTGAAACCGTATCACTAGACGTCATTAAACAACACAAATAAAGTCAGATAGACTTCAAAAATAGAAAAACATTTCGCGTTTTGGTGAGTGCTCCATGAAATATTTAACATTTCCTCGAGAATTTCTTTATTCGTGAAATATTCCAATGAATTACATTCGTAAAAATGACCAGATAATTTTGCATTCAAGCGTGATGTCTTATACAAATTGCATTCAGTTATTTTCATATTTTGTAGAAGAGCCCTCGTCCTTCGGACTCGGGCACTTTCGCCAAAATATGAAAATAAACTTTTGCAATTTTTAGATATCACGCTTTCTTGCAAAATTATCGGTGATTTTTATGCACTCGTGCAATTATAACCGAAAATTGCCAGTAAACAGATTTTTTCTTCAATTGTTGGAAAGTTATTTAATTTTTTGTACTAGGACGAATTTTTCACATATTGGTACAATAACAGTACATATAAGAAGGTCATATTCAGGAGTATGGAGAGAAAAATTATTGTGTTCATGAATTAAACGATATTCCACGAAATTCATTATACTCAGAACAATGAATTCATTAATTTTACATTTTTTCTCAGATAATACTCCACGGTAGTGATACCACGTCGCTACATGCCTTCATACCGAGTGATATTTTGCCAACAGAATATGGCGGTACAGCAGGGTGCTTCGACAATAGGGTATGGTACATGGGACTACTAACAGAAGAAAAATATTTCAGAGAACTTGAGACCTTCGGGTATAAAGTAGATGTACAAGAGGACTGATTCCTATATCAATTTAAAGTGATGAACAAATATTGCATTTGCTTTAAGAAAACCATGCTATTGTATACGGAAAAATTTGAACTACTAATTACGTTTTTCAATAGTCTTTCAAGTGAGGAGAAGAACAATCGGTTACTTGCTAGTTATATTTGTTGATCACTCTTTGATGACGATAGACAAATCACCTCACACTGCAATTGGGCCCATACTGAGCTTATAGTGTACCAACTGGTCTATTTTCTTTTTTATGTTTATTTTTGAAGAGATATCAGTGGCTAAGCATGATATCTATACTAGGCCAAGTTTTTAGTTTTTCATCAGTTATTGTTCACCATTTTTTGATTTCAGATTGGGATCGCTTACATTCAATCAGAGCTTAAAATAAGATTTCTTTAATTCTCGAAAAATACCTGATTTTTTTCATAGACTAGGAGAAGAGCATTGAGCATTATAAAAATGATATTTTGAAAATCCTTCACAAATAGTATTGTTAATGAGAGATAGATATTGATGCAATATCAATACAATGTTTGTATTTTCTGAGCTTTATTGTTACATGGATGCTGAATATTCGTGATTTACCGGATGCTCCCCCAAAAGATGTATACATTTTCAGATATGAAAAATAATAAACATAATAATTACTTTATTGTTTTATTGAAATTTTCAGAATATTGTCGTCATTCATGTGCGTGCAATTTTTTTAATTTTCAAAAGCTTCATAAGAAGTTTTCGTGATTGTAATCGTATGATTTACACACAATTAATGCGTTCGGGTAGTGCTCGGGTCACGATTGGAAGATCCCAAGTTTGACTCTCCAATGGGGCAGGCATATTTCTCTAGAATTTCTCTGGCGTATTGAAGAAGTACTCTGCTACGTTTCATGGTTGACGCCACCATGCAAAACCATACTGCTTCTTAGGAAAGGCATAGGAGGTCAATAAGAAAGGCCAGAGCAAAGCTTTCACAAAGCTCTTGAAGAATTTTAGATTTGGTGAAAATAATCACGAGATTATTAAAAATGAAGTTCAAAAAATGACACTTTTATTAGGCAAAAAGGTATTCATTTTAGTGCCACGGCCGGCGGCAGAAGTAGAACGTAACCGAACACAAAGATTCGAATTTGTTAAAAACGTCAGTTCAAGACAAATTATATTTTATGATGATTCAAATTTGATGATTCAAGAACGCCAACTTCAATACGGGAAGGATAGTGTTTTATTAAAATCAAAGTTGACGTTCACCCCTCATCAAACAATATTCATCATCGAAAGTGAATCTTCCGAAACAGTTTTTTTTTTATTTGAATTGATAATATATCTTTCGAGGAATACAAAGGATCAATGTTTTTTCTAACAACGCCAAATACCATTTTGCCCCAAAAAAATTATTTTATTTTTAATTGAGTTTGACTTTCATCATTCAAAATTGAATCATCGCCTAAGAAGTATTACCTTATCCAGACAGTTAGTTCTACACCCTTTCAAATTGTAATTCAGAAAATATCAATTGTAATTCAGATTAGTCAAATGAAATTCAGAAGATATCAGTTGTATTTCAGAATAGTCAACTGTAATTCAGAAGATATCAATTGTAATTCAGAATAGTCAAGTGTAATTCAGAAGATATAAATTGTAATTCAGAATAGTCAACTGTAATTCGGATCTTGTCAATTGTAATTCAGAATTTGTTAATTGTAATTCAGAAAATATCAAATGTAATTCAGATTATATATTCAATGGAGACAATCAGACCGTTAGATAGCGACAGATTTTGGTGCCCCATTATCGCATACAAGCCTCGAATAGAGTTGAAAAGGAAATAGATTTTAAGTATAATGAAGGGAAATTTACGCGTGGCTCCTGGGAAGAACATATGAAAAAATCGATTTTCCGAAACAGAAATGAAATGAGTTCGGCGCCCATTTTCCCACATGTTCACTGAAATACAATTGCTGTGTTCTTGCTTGGGGCAGCCGCAGTGTATCAGTTATTTTTTCTACATATATGTCTATTATAATTGTGAATTTTCTGTATGTATGAATAAATATCATTAATTTATATTATTAAATCGAATAGTAACAAAAAATACCCAAATATTACATATTCAAACTTATTGAAGCTATAATATACCTAACCGAATGAAGATATCATTATTAACAATTTATTGATAACACTGCATATAATATAAACATTTCAATAAAATTTTGGAGCTTTTTCATGCATAAGTAATATGGTCATGTGTGACACTCAAACCATACGTTATATAGTCTAAGAATCACTTTTTCTCTGAAATATGCAGAAGGACTGGTGTGGGAAAATAGTAAATATCAATTTTTTTCCCTATTGGTGTTTTCGCAGTGTTCTCAGAATTGTCGTGCCAGAACTGAATGCCTTTTGTGTTCTTGATCAAACGTATACGTCTGCATATCGTTCATTTTCTGAATTACAATTGATATCTTCTGAATAGCAATTGACAAGATCTAAATTACAATTATTGATATCTTCTGAATTACATTTGATCAATCTGAATTACAATTGATATTTTCTGAATTACAGTTGATTATTCTGAATTACAATTGATATCTTCCGAATTACATTTGACTAATCTGAATTACAATTGATATTTTCTGAATAACATCTTATATTATCTGAATTACAATTGGAAAAGGTGTAGTCACATATGTCTAATCCGAAATCACCCGCCAAAATATAGAAGCATTCGCCATTTTTTATCGTTCACCAGATATTCCCAAACTTTTCAACTTCTCGTCATTCTTTAATATTTTTTATGGCTATCATGGACATCAATAAACAGAATCCTGTTCCATTGAAAAGATATTTCTTTAGATACCGCTTGAATCAAGGGACAGGAGATACGAATTAACTTTAAATTTTCGAATTTTGTAGGCCTCAGGAAAAACCTCTTTCGGCAAGGAGTTCCAAAGCTCAGCTGTTCCATTGAAGAAGATCTCTGAGCAAGAGAGGTTAGTGCTGAGTTTCGAACGATCACGATAATTCAGACGAGCATCGACAGTGACAATATCAATAAAAAAGAGACAAGTCTCCGATCCTTCTACGTTCTACGATGCTCCGAAGGTGCGAGCGAGACCGCAAGCGAAGAATAACCAAAAAGACAGCTGGCCCTCTGAATAGAATCAAAAAGTTTCATTGAATGTTTTGGTGCCGAGCTCCATACACGAGAAATATATATATATATATATATATATATATATATATATATATATATATATATATATATATATATATATATATATAACACTGGTATATATATATATATATATATAACACTAGTATATATATATATATATATATATATATATATATATATATATATATATATGTTGTTGTTGAGTTCGGGTTGAACCGCGTCTGGAGTTTTGTTCTCGACGTTTCGGCTCCGATTTTGGAGCCATTTTCAAGAGGTGAATGTGACTTCACGCTGAGGTCTCAATCTGCCTACTCCTCAGGTGTTGTCACAGGGGGCAAGGGTTTGTGACTTGACGCCGGGGCCTCAATCTGCCTACTCCCCAGGTCTCGTCACGAGTTCTTTCTAAGGTCTCAATCTGCCTACTCCTTAGATCGAACTGAGGTATCGAGGGATGTTGGGTAGGATTTATAGCAGCGGGTGCTACTAAAGGACCGTCGGATGTCTTGGTGGGGACTGGGCATCTGGAAATTAGGGGTTTCCATGCAGTTGGAAGTCTCTGGCCGTCGTCACGTTTATTTAAGCAGGAAGGTCGCTTCTCGATTTCGATGGCCTCGCGAATTATACGAGCTTGTAGTGTTTTTGCTGTGGCGATGGTCTTAGTGTTCGCAAAGTCTATATTGTGTCCTGTCTCTTGATGATGTTTGGACAGAGCTGAAGATGGGTCTGATTTTCGGACAGCAAGTTGATGTTCGTATACTCTACTTGTCACACGTCTGTTGGTCTGGCCTACATATGTTCTATGGCAATCAGAACATGGTATTTCATATATACCCTGTGATTCGTTGACAATTTTGTCCTTGGGGGAGCGGAGGAATGTGGAGATTTTGTTGCTGGCTGTAAATATCGTTTTTATGTCCTGTTTTTTGAGAATTCGGCTGATTTTGTCAGTAACACCTTCAATGTAGGGAAGAAAAGCTTTGTGGGGAACGTTGTTGTCTGTTGGGTCTCTGGGGATGGAATGAGAAGTTTGATGGCGGCGGATGGATATGTCAATTTGATGGTCTGTGAATCCATTTTGAAGAAGGGCTGATTTGAGTTGGGCTAGTTCCTGTGGTTTGTTATGGAGGTCTGTGAGGTTGATGGATCTGTGGATGAGGGAATTCACAACGGAATTGGTTTGTGCTGGATGATGGTGGGAGTTTGCGTTAAGGTATCGGTTTGTGTGTGTTGGTTTCCTGTAGACCGTGTGGGTGAAGGAGTCATTGGTTTTTGTGATGAGGACATCTAAGAATGGAAGGGAGTTATTGCTTTCGATTTCCATTGTAAACTTTATATTTGGGTGGAGGTCGTTAAGGTGATCAAGGAAATTATGGAGAGTTTCGGAGCCGTGAGGCCATATGACGAAAACGTCATCTACGTATCTGAACCAGCAAGAGGGTTTGTGGTCGAACGTTTCAATGGCTTTAGTTTCGAAGTCTTCCATGAAAAGGTTTGCAAGGACTGGTGAGAGGGGAGAACCCATGGGGGCGCCTTTCACTTGTTTGTAAAAGGTACCTTGGAATAGGAAGTATGTACTGGACATACAGTGACTGATGAGGTTGAGGGTGCCTTTGGAAATTTGGTGTTTGGTTTCGAGAATGTTCAATGTATCTGATAAAGGGATATTTGTGAATAAGGACACTACGTCGAAACTCACAAGGATGTCGGTCTGTTGGATATTGAGGTTTTTGAGGATTTCAATGAAGTGGAAAGAATTTCGTACATATGACGAGGACTGTTCTGCAAGGGGTTGGAGAGTATTTGCAAGGTGTTTAGCAAGATTTTGTGTTGGAGAACCGAAAGCACTGACAATGGGGCGAAGAGGAACGTTGGGTTTGTGTATTTTTGGGAGACCATATATGCGAGGTGTGCGTGAGGATTTTTCCCGGGGGATGAGAGCTTTCTTGGTTTCGGTAGGGATATTGGAGTTGTTGATGAGGGTCCTGGTTTTCTTCTCAAGATAGGTCGTTGGGTCTCTGTCGGTGGGTTGATATTCAGGTGAATCGAGTAGTTTACTCATTTTATCAACATAGTCAGACGTGTTGAGGATACGTGATATATATATATATATATATATATATATATATATATATATATATATATATATATATATATATATATATATATATATATATATATATATAACACTGGCCGCATATGTGCCTAGTAGATCAGTAGAAGTTGGCGAGGAGGAAAGTAGTTCTTCGCACAAAATAGAAATTCAAGTTTCTGGGAAGCACTTTCAGCCATCGATCTCACATGGTTTTTCTTATTACTGAACGTAATTCCTAGCGTCATGATATTCGACTTTTTAGGGATAATATTACTGACGTCTGAATATTAGTTGAAGACATATCGGCTCTCTTTGAAAAGAGACATGTCTTGGTTTTTCTAGCAGAAAATTCCAAAAAGTTTATGTTACCCCATTCCTATCAAGAATTATTTTTTAGAGTCTCGTAATAAAAAATGCATGTAATTCGGTTGGAGCGCAAAGGAGAAGGTGCTATACAACGTGTATATGGTGCTGATAGAAAGGAGGAATTTCGAGCGGAATTGACCGAAAAACAAACATATTGTTACGATTTTCCTTCCTTGGAAAATCTCAATTCTGACACCACTGTTACGATATATCCTTGGGTTCGTCGATTAAAACACCAAACAACACTAAACTTCTTTTATTATAACTCGCTATCACAATACAATACACAACACAATCACTTAAACCGCTCTGATAACTTTCCAATGCTCTGCACTAAACTCTCTGTACTAAAAATTCTACACACTTCTTAAAAAAAAAAAGGAATTTATTTCCAACAGGACATACCCAATTACAGGAAATGCTTACATCTCATCTATAATCTACAATTTTTCAACAAAAAAACAAAAAACACACTCAAATACTACTACGAGCGAAGTGTGTCCACTATCTCGATGCATGTACTAGTGTTATCCTTATAATAATCACAATATTACGGCGACATTAAATATTGTTAATGATACAAACTATAATTTTTTGCATAGAATCATTATGAATATCACAAACATGGCTAATTTTGTTAAAATTGTTACACATAATGAATATTGGTGATTTCAAACCAATACTTGTACGGGGTGTATCCAAATAAAAAACATTATGATTTCTACTTTCTGATCTTGGCACTCGGAAATTCAATGCACTAAGAAGAGAGCTGCAATCTATATTGTTGTGTATTAAATTGAATAGAAACTTAGTATGTAGTATCATTCTTCTTTTGTCTAGGGAAGTGACATTGAATTTGTTAAGTAGAGTACTTTGGTCAATCCCTCTGTTTGGATAAATACCATCTGTTTTGAAGCTCAAGTACTTCAAAAATTTCCTTTGTATCGATTCGATATCTTTGATTTGATAATCGTAGATAGGATTCCAAATTAAAGTACCATACTCTAGCCTGGAGCGAACGTACGAGTTGAAAAGTAATTTCAGAGTACCAATATTCCTGAAGCTCCCAGAATTTCTGTAAATGAATCCTAACATTTTATTAGCTTGTCGGATAGTCTTGTCGACATGTGTTGAAAAGGAGAACTTGCTATCGTATGTTATTCCCAGATCTCTTACTTCCTCACAACGATTTATAATGTTATCATTTATTTCGTATTCGTAAGAAATGATGGTAGTTTTTTTACTGAATGATACAATATTGCATTTTTCAATATTCAGGTACAATTTGTTTTGCAAGCACCAATTATGCACTATATCAATACCAGT
>JAVJAQ010003414.1:0-35194 GCA_032362365.1 Zygogramma bicolorata | reverse complement strand
CTGGCTCAATATTGTTAGGATCTACTGAATATTCATTTTTGGAACTAGAAGGTTCATTAAGTGGATCCTTAGGTTCACTAAATACATTCTTACGTGGATCACCACCTTCCGGTAACTTAAGACCAAGCTGATGTATGTTTTCTCTTATACTTTTATCATTAGGTTCTGATTCATTGCTTAACCTGGGTTTCATATCGTCTATATGTAATAATGACTCAACCCTTTTAGATTTTACAATGTACGTATAAGGGCTGACCTTTACCACACCTTCTCCTACCTCCCAGTCCACTTCCTCCCCCCTTTTTGTTTTAATATATACTCTATCCCCCTTTTGAAAAGATAATATCGTGTTTAATACCACTGGAGGTTTTAATTTTTGTTTTACTATCATTAAACGTGTTCTGGGTTTCCGGTTTGAAAACAACTCTGCTGGCGTTCTTCCAGTTGTTATTTGTGGGAGGTTACGATATGCAAATAAAATATTATCTAATTTTTTTTGATGTGGTTCATTACTATTTTCCAAGTCTGACACAAGTAATTGTTTTTTAGCATCTGTACTGTCCTCTCTGCTGCCCCATTTGATTTGGCATGGTATGGATTTTAATGTGGCAAATCCCATTGTTTTTGGTGAAAGTTTCGAATTCACTTGAACAAAATTGAGGCCCATTATCAGAGACCAATTTTTCAGGCAGTCCAAAGCTTGAAAATATGGAACGTAACTGTTCAATGACTGCTTGGGAAGTAATTGATGATAAATATTTTATTTCCGCCCAGTTTGAAAAAGAATCAATTAAAATTAAGTAATATTTCTTTTTTTTCTCAGCCAAATCTATGTGAACCCTTTCGAAAATTCTCGAACATGGAGGCCAGTTTGTAGCAGGCTCTGATTTGGCATTATCACATTGTTGGCATATGTGACAATTTCTTATGAACTGTTCAATTTGATAATCAATATGTGGCCACCAAATTGAACTTCTAGCTAACATTTAACTTCGCACGACACCTGGATGTTGCTCATGTATCAAAGATAGTAATTTTGATCTCAATTTTTCAGGAATGACAACTCTTCGCCCCCAAAGTAAACATCCATTTAATACTGAAAGTTCATTCCTTCTCATCCAGTAACAATTTTGTATATTAGAGGGTTTTGAATTTGATCAGCCACATAAAGTTAATTCTAAAATATGTACAAGTATTGGGTCTTTTAGAGTTTCTTCAGCGATATCTGTGGCACACAGCGGTATTTCATCAATATTTGCGAAATAATTAATCTCAACTTCATTTTCCCTCTCTGTTTCAGGTATTGGTAACCTTGACAATGCATCTACATGAGCTATGTCACTACCTTTTTTATAACGGATCACATAGTTATACTACTACATTAATACAGCCCACCTTTGAATTCTTGCTGCTGCCAATGTGGGTATACTTTTGTTCGGGTGAAAAATTGTTTCGAACGGTTGATGATCGGTATTGTTTAAAATCTTTCTACCATACAGAAATAAGTGAAAGCGTTTCAACCCAAACACAATTGCTAAAGCTTTTTTTTCCAATTGAGAATACCCCCTTTCCGCTTTATTTAGCGTACGTGACGCAAAACATATAGGTCTCTCTTTACCCTCAACTATGTGCGATAAAATCGTTCCAACACCATATGCAGATGAATCACATGTTAAAAGTAGCTGTTTATTTGGATCATATTGCGTTAATATATTACTGCTAGTGATAATATTTTTGAATCTTTCAAAACACTCTTCACATTCTTTATTCCAATTAAAAGGTTTATTTTTTTCTAAAAGCTCATGAAGTGGTCTTAGTTTAGTTGACAGGTTTTGTATAAAGCGTCCATAAAAATTTACTAACCCTAAGAAAGACCTCAAAGTGGTCAAGTCTTATGGCTTGGGTGCATACTGAATAGCTTTGATATCCTTCTCAGTTGGTTGAATACCTTTATTAGAAATTTTCACTCCTAAGTATTCTACTGTATCTTTGAAAAAATGACACTTTTCAATTGATGCTTTCAAACCATTATCACTGAGCTTTTTTAGTACTTCTTCTACAGTCAGTTAACAGTCGTTTATGTTTTGACCCCAAATTAATATATCGTCAATGTAACAACAGACATTATTCAATCCAACCAACATTTTATCCATGGTTGCCTGAAAGATAGCTAAAGCGCTCGTAATTCCAAAAGGCATATACTTATACCTATACAATCCTTCATGTGTATTTATTGTTACTAATTCCTGCGATCTTTCAGATAACTCCAACTGTTGGTATGCATTTTTCAAGTCTATGACTGTGAAAATATTACCCTTTGA
Organism: Zygogramma bicolorata; assembly: GCA_032362365.1. Taxonomy (NCBI): domain Eukaryota; kingdom Metazoa; phylum Arthropoda; class Insecta; order Coleoptera; family Chrysomelidae; genus Zygogramma; species Zygogramma bicolorata. Next base: position 32,873 of record JAVJAQ010003414.1, on the reverse strand, counting down.
CGGCATAGCAAATATGTCATTTGGATTGGGCAAAGGATAATTTTCAGTTCTAGATACTGGATTAATTGATACTTTATGATCCCCACAAATACGTACCTTTTTTTCGCCCGCTACAGTTGCCTTCTCTACAACAACTATCGGGGAAGCCCATTTAGAATATGTAACCTTTTCCAGGATACCCAATTTTTCCAATCTATCTAATTCTGCTGATACAATAGGCCTCAGAGAGTAAGGGACAGGTCGACTTTTGCAAAAAATAGGAGTGGGGTTACCTTCCAGTATTAAATCTACCTTTGGACCTGTAAACTTACCATTACCTTTGGCAAATACAAAATATTTCTTTTTGAAATCACATATGATCTTGTCTACACATTCAGACTTATTTTCATTGTTAACTTCAATATTGTTTACAATCTCTAATTTTATTTCTAGTGCCTTCAACCAATTTCTTCCGATAAGCATTGGACAATCTCGACTAGAATCATTTCTAACCACTAATAAATCTAACTCAGTTTTCACATGTCTATAGTTTACAGGTACACATATTTTACATAATACTTTTAAAAATTGACCAGAAAATGTATATAATTTTATATTACTTGGTAGTATCTCAAACTCCTTAAAGTGATCCCTATAGTGGTTTTCACTAATGAGGGACACGGAGGCCCCTGTATCTAAGCATGAACTATTTCAATATTCTTCAACCTATTATAGCGTGCACGTTCCCTTCTAGCATGGATTAACTCTGAATATGTTACGGATATTCTGAAAAAAATAGCTAGTCGCACATCTACGACATGTGTATAGAACATATTGGGTATAAGGATATTTTCTGGATACTGCATATCTGATTGAATCGTTGAGAATAGAAAACAACTCACTAGCTCGATATTTTTGTTATTATAGCAACAACTGTCTAGACTAGCACTTATTGGTCATTTTCAGACCTGAAATGTTTGGTATTCTTTTCGAAGATATCAGCAGGGAATCAGATGTTACTGTATGGATAGTTAATATGTAAGGCTATCGTTGACCATACACAGAACATTTATAATATATATTCATTTTTTATAGTGAATACCAAATTCCGTCAGAAAGATAGATGGTTAGAGACACTGACGCACTTTCTCCTCAACCCTGAATCACGGAAAGGCAAGTTCTTGAGGGAGGTTTATTCTATTTGCAAAACGAATCGAGACAATGATGAGATTCTGCAAAGGTATAAACTGCTACTCAATTGCCACCATGAAAAAATTAGCCAAGCAAAGAAAGAGTATTTCGGAAACCGGCTCGCATCATCTCAAAATAAATCAAAAGCTGCGTGATCAATAATTAATGAAATTACAGGCAAAACACTTAAAGCTGCGAAAAATGTTGAAATCATCAACAGTGATATCCAACTCATAACAGAACCTGAGGAAATAGCTCAAACCTCCAATTATTTTTTTATAAATTCTGCGAAAGACCTGGTGACACATGGCCGTCCAATTGGAGAGCCTCACAATGATATCAAAATAAATTCTCCATTTTTGAGTCCTATTGATGAAACAGAGCTGCGTGATATGCTGAAATCAATCGCCCAAAAACACTCCTGGGGTCTCGATGAAGTTCCGTGCTCCCTCTTACATGAAGTTGCAGACTACATCTGAACACTTCTTACCAATCTAATCAACTCATCTTTCGTAGAGGGTATTTTTCCTTCTTCGCTGAAAGATGCTGCTCTGGTCCCAATCCATAAAAAAGGTAACAAAAGAGCCGTCAATAATTACAGAGGCATAGCCCTATCATCACCCTTCTCTAAAGCTTGCGGAAAGGCATACAACAGACGTCTTACTGACTTCCTGCACAGGTATGGCGTTCTCAATAAATATCAATTCGGTTTTCAACAAGGATTAGCTAATGAGGGCGCAGTTCTTTCTTTGTATAATAACATTCTTAAAAATATTGACACTGGTAATAAAACCTTGAACATATGCTTTGATCTTACTAGGGCCTTCAACACGGTGGATCATGATTTACTTCTCAGTAAACTATACGACCACGGTGTGCGAAGCTCTGCATATAGTTGGATCAAGACATATTTACAAAACAGAACACAACGTGTTGAATTAAATGTTAATGCGAATGTGCATTATTCTGATCCTCTTGCTGTCACCACCGGTGTCCCCCAGGGAAGTGTTCTGGGACCAACATTATTAATTTCATTCGTTAATGATCTCTGTACTGTAAACAAAATGGTGTGCACGCTGATAATACCATTGTACTCTCAGAAAAAGCTACAAATTCAGTTGATAACATGAAATCTTACTGCTCCAGAAATGGCCTTGTTCTAGACAACTCTAAAACAGATGGCATCATATTCACTCCGAAAAATATCGATTAGAGTATTCTAGTTAGATACGATCATACTTCGATAGAATAAAAAGAAGTCATTAAATTTCTTGGGGTACAAATCGACTCACATCTCACTTGGGGGCATCACGTGGACTATAATATAACTAATAAGCTATCTAGACACTGTTATGTTATATGGAATCTCAGAAAAACTGTCCCTATGATCATCTTACTCAAGTACTTCTATGCACATGTTCACTCCACCCTCAATTATTGAATCATTTGCTATGGGAATTCAACCAGAATCAATGAAGTATAGGTTCTCCAAAAGAAAATCCTAAGAGTTATGACTTTCAAGGGACCTAAAGACTCCTGTAGGAATTCATTCTCAAACAACGAAAACCTCACAAGCAGAAAAGAGTTGTCTAGTTGCAGGATATAATTTTCGCAAAAAATCAGATGATGTCGATTCTATTGTCTCAAGAGGTCCTCACATTATGTCAATAAAATTATATAATAATCTTCCTATCGACATTAGGAACCTCACAAGTCCTAATTCATTCAAAAATGAGGTAAACTCCTTTTAACTCAAAAATCCATTTCATTCCATCAATGAGTACTTTAATCTACGCTCATCGATGTATATCTACAACAACAACCTTATTATATGTAGTTTTAAATATGCGCTTCAATCTGTATGAGTGAGCAGCTCTTTTTTTTCTTTCTTTTTAATGTTGACTCGATTTTAATGCTAGTATATCATAAGGACATTTGTAATGCGAATTTATGTGACGCAATTTCTAGGTTTGTTTGTATGAACCTGAGGAAATAAAGAAATACTCCTACTAACCATTGTAAAAAAGACTCGATCATTCGAATATATTGTTAGTGAAAGGAGCATGCGACCCCAATATTGGAGAAATTCTTGATCAACGTGGTAACGTGGATAAGGATTTTTTTAAAGTTTGATGAGTTTGTTCATCAGAAAAGTCTCATTGGAATACCAAAACAAAACTTTGATAGTTCAAATATAATGGAAGAAACAATGTCTTCAAGAAATGAAGAAGGAATACAAATAGAAAATATTTCTGTGTACTCAAGATGTTCGAGCAAACCTCAATTAATTTCTCCTTGAGAGAACACGCTGCTAATTTGGAACACCCCCTTTTTTGTTTTGGAAAATGAATGAACAGAATACGAAATCAGTTTGAACAAATCCGTTTCCGAAGACCATCAAACAAACTCGTATTTCATCAATATCACACAGAATAAATACTGCATCAATTCATAATCCAAAGGACACCGAAGGAAACGTTTCAAAGCTACCTTCTGAACATGCAAAGCACGCTCTGTGGGTTTATATGAAAATTTATTGCAACTCGAGATATCTACGAGAATAGGTGTCACATTCAGCTCGACTTGAATTTAACGTGTAATATTCATTGTTGTTTTTTTTTGAGTAACGGAAAAACACACGCTATTTGAAGCACGCCATGTCAACAGAAAGTGGATAATATGAGAAAACTCTCTGAGCAGCACGTTATGAGCCACTACAAGGTTAGTCACCGAAGACGTTTTTCAATACGTCTTTTGAAATTTCCATTCATTTTTGTCTACTTAGCTTCACATGAGAGAAAATTTCTTTGTGACTTCCAACGAGATAAAAGTTTTAGATGGAATGATCACGAATATAGTTTTATATTCAGCCTAGGACTCTCTGCAACATAAGTTAATTTGAGAAACTGGGTAACTCGAGGAAGTCAGACTCTACCGTGCCCAGAAAGGCCGATCTATCATCATCAAATATTCAGATGTTAAAGGAGTAACTATTCCTACAAAATCAAGTATCTCGATGCTCGGAATTACGATCAGTGATAATCTCTCATGGGAAAACCATGTGAGATCGATCGCTGAAAGTGCTTCAGAGAAACTTGGATTTCTATTTCGTGCGAAGAAATACTTCACTCAGCTTCTAATGATCAGCTTCTCGATTCTATTCAGAGAAAGGCGATTCGTCTTGTTGGTGATTCTTCACTGACAGACTCGCTCACTGCATTGAAATATCGTAAAAGGGTCGGAGACTTGTCTCTCTTCTATAGATATTTTCACGGTCGATGCTCTTCCGAATTGTAATCAATCGTTCGCCCCTTGGCAATATCCACACGGATGACTCAACGAGTTCACAACACCCCTTTGTTGTGAATTTGGAAACCTGTCCAACCTCTCTTGCTCAGGGATCTTTTGTCAATAGAACGGCCGAGCTTTGGAACTCCTTACCAAAAGACGTTTTTCCTGAGGTTCAAAAACTTCAGAAACTCAAAGTAAATCCCAATTCGTATCTCCTGTCCCTTGATTCACGGTGAACATTATAAGGCTTCCCTTCCGTGTGAATCTGCATATAAATAAAAAAAAAGATAAATGGTATGATGTCGTATTATGGTCATTGTTAAAATAAAAAATATCTCCATTGTCAGATTCCAATCTATCAATGGAGTATAGACAGATTATAATCTGTCAATGACAGACAGATGTTTCCTTCAATAATTTGTGATGGTGTGAATTTAGTTGCGAAGTGGATGGCATTGTCAAATAGCGTAGAGAATTTGCGAAGTTATGAAGCTATCAGGATGTTCTAATTTCAATGTTCTTAATATTCTTCAGTAAGTGTACGATGTAGGCGTTCTACAGGGCTATTGCTATTGGGATTTTTCGGAGTGATACAGTACAGAGCTGTCATGTAAATCATTCTATTGGTTATTGTATCAGGACTTCCGTAATCAGAAATAGCATTCAATAGGCTGTCCAGTAGGCTCGTTCAAGTGAATGGGATAAGCTTGGGCGAAACGCGAGAAGTTATCCTCGATAGTCAAAAATTTGTTGTTGTCCTTCGAAAATGCATCAACATAAATTTGCTCGAAGGAAAAGTCTCCTAAAGCTTTAGGATAGATGCATCGGTGGTTAGTATGAAGGGTTTGTTGAAGTCAGGATATTGGGGTAAGAGTTCATTTGTCAGTACCTGTTTACTAGTTTCGAAAGTTTCTAGAAATTCGGTGGTATGAATTATTTTTTCGCTTTTTTCGAATAACGCGTAAAAGGATTGGTTAGCCGAGCAAAATTATTCATAAACTTTTGGTAGAATTCTAGTAAGCCAAGGAATGATTTGATTTCTCTAGCAGTTGTTGGTGAGGAAAAATTTTCAATAGCTTTGATTTTATCAGAGTTAGGTTTGATGCCACCAGGAATGTTAGATACCAGTATTCATAATATTTTTCTTCAAATTTTATGCAATGTCTTGAACTGTAAGTCAAATATATGTCAATACCGTTCTAGTTAGTCATTTTCCCCACGGAATACTCAACCAAGCAGGATAAAGCATTGACTTCAATTGTTTGTTCTGTGTCAGAGAATGGTATTTTATAATACTTCTCTCTCAATATTTCGACATAAACTCTCTCACGAGATGTTTGGTCCTTTATCATTGATCGACCATATCACTCACCGCTCTCTAAGATATCTTGACCATTTAGGAAGAATGAAGAATTGAAGGATTGACGGATCTTCTTTCACGCAAAATCGTACCGGTATCTCTGACAATTGAAGTCAATGCTTTGTTCCGAATACTTCAGTATTGAGAAGGTCTACAAAAAAGTCCGCCATGGTATACCATCACAATCGGGCCGGGTCTATATAGGCCAGTCATTATATACATTTGGAAATGCAAATGAACCGAGAAAGCCAAATTTTAGATATTATGTTGGAAGGGGTTAGAAAAGCTTAAGTTCAAATTGTCGACCAAAATAAACTTGTGGGTTTTTCGCCATCTTGAAAAATGGTTAAATTTATGTTTTTTTCATCATTACTCGGTTCCCCGTTGATATACGAAAATTGTTATTGAATACTTTTTTGTTGCTTTTTGCACGATCTACAATGAAGGTTCTATACATTTTTCAAGTATCGATCATCGTTATCGAGATATCGATGAAAACAACCATAATTGGGGAGAAAAAAATTGTTTTTCGCTATTTTCTTTTTTCTCGTGAAAGATATCAAGAAATGTTCGAAATGAAACTTGTAGAGCGTGTCCAGACCTACGAATTCGTTTTTTTATTTTTTATTTCCGACAAAATCGATGACGACAAATAAGACGAATAATCTTTCACTACTCCCACCAACGGGAAGCGCAGTCCGCCAACACGTTTTCCGGACATTTCTTCAAGTACAAACGTGGCTCGGAATTTTCAAAGATCCTCAGGAATGGGGTTGGCGACAGAGTAATTACGGGCTTGAACCAATTTGCACCACAGCCGCACCAGCTCCACCCGAACTTTTGAAACTCATTTTGTGCAAACGTAAAGGAAAATGTGGAGCTGCTTGTGGTTGCAGGAAAGCAGGAATTAGTTGCTCCGTTATTTGCCTGCACTGTAGTGGACAGACGTGCGACAATGTCGCCAGAGTCGATATTTTATTCAACGACGATCACGATGATGACGATGACAATTTTTTGACCATTGAGCATCATTTTCTGTGATTGAAGAAGTTTCACGGCTCGAAGAGTTTACCGAGGAGAAGTTTGAACAGCCAGGACCATCAAAACGCCGAAATCGTGTGAGAAAATGACTGCCTGTAATTATTATTTTTGCTGCATAACAATTATTTGATCAATAAATTTCATGTATTTGATGCTGGTTTATTATTTTATTTTGTATTGCAATAATTCCTTGAACAACCATTCATCCATTTTGACGTGTGGATAGAACCGTGCGAGCGGCTAAATAAAAACCGGACACAGTCTTACTGACTTTGTGGCGCGCTAGAGGTCGTAACTTTTGTCGGAAATGGAAAATAAAAAAACGAATTTGTAGGTCTGGACACGCTCTACAAGTTTCATCACGAACATTTCTCGATATCTTTCACGAGAAAAAAAAATAGCGAGAAACAATTTTTTCTTCCCAAATTTATGGTTTTTTTCATCGATAACGATGATCGATACGTGAAAAATATATAGCACCTTAATTGTAGATCGTGCAAAAAGCAACAAAAAAGTAAATAAAAATTTTCGTATCTCAACGGGAAACCGAGTAATGATGAAAAAACTGAATTCAACCCTTTTCAAGATGGCGGAAAACCCACAAAGTTATATTGGCCGACAACTTGAACTTAAGCTTTTCAAGCCCCCCCCCCCAACATAATATCTACAATTTGGATTTCTCGGTTCATTTGCATTTCTAACCCGATTTTTCCGACGTAATGACTGGAGTAATAGTAGTTTTATGAAAGTCAGCAAGCATCTATGCAACATAAAGGAATTTTCTACTCCACAACATAAATTCCATTCTTGCCAGTGGCATCTGTACGGAAATTCAATGAATCATTCCGAAGAGAAACGTGATATGCCACTGCTTTTTCTCAGATGAGTCATTTTCAAGACTACAATTTTCTTTCAACTAATCCTGACAAGATTTGTTGTCATTGAAATTACGGTTTCTGCATGAAGAAAATTAAATCCATACATCTGCTCCTTCAAATTCACTCACGCGGAGAAGCAGATCATGCATTTTCGTGCAGAAATGTATGAGTTATTGAATGTTTAATTCAATCCGCACCTTTTAGATCACAAGTTTTGGCCTTCAGGGCATTTATACATATGAATCATATCTTCATAAATACTCAAAAATAACAACAGAAAATATTAGCCTGCTATTATGGAACACTGTGTATATTTTAATTTCATCGGAGAATATTCATTTCATACTTTATCGTATCCGAGGATAAATCCTTGGATCGACATGAGTTTTCTACATCCTACATCGATAGATCAATGGGCGAATAAACACTAGTTCCCATACCGCCTCAAAAAAATCGAACTATCAATTATCTGCAGTCATAGAAGAGAAAATTACATAGTCGACCTATCAGTCACTCGATCCGTGATAAATCTATCCGATATGGGTGTGCTGCGTTTATTGTCTTCAAGACGCATTATTGTGCTCGTTTCGAATCATTGTTATTATTTCGATAGAATTTTCATGGTCAATGCAATTATTGCGGGGGAGATGGTGATAATGAGGAAGGCAGAAGGATTTCCTTATGATGTTGTTCCTTTCAATCTGTATACGTCAACAAAGGTTGGTCTTGGATCCTGAAGTGAAGGAAGATCGAATCGTTAATCTCAGCATATTTGAATCACATTAGTTTCGATTTCCAAATAGACGCAATAATGTTGTTATTTCCTGCAATGGGACCGAGTACCTTGGGAAACAATTGTTTTCGTCAGAATGGAATATTCAATTCAGATGACGTCAACAAACCTCCTATAGTGTTATGGGGAAATATTTGAAAAACTCCAGTTTTTTGGTGGTTTCTGCTGAGAAAACAAAAGAAAACAAATTAGATGTTTTTTTATAAATTGCCATGTGACATAATGAGCAGTATACCGAAATAAATCAAATGTTACTGGCAGAATGACACAAATAATCATGGAATGCAACAAACGCAATTTTCGGGTTTCACATGTAGTATCGTAGAGCTCTTGATTTTTCGCAAATCACGATTTTTGAAGATTATCTTCTTTCGGGAAAAATGATTGTACAAGGAATCTGTCACTTCTGCAGCTTAATATAAGAGTCAAAAACAATAAAACAATAAATAATATTTCCAGATATTGTGAGAATATTGTATTTCACAAAGCACTATCCAGATGAAGGTTACTGTGATATCACACAGGAAAAATATATACTCTGATGAAACTCAATTTTCCCAGTTTTTTGTTTTCGCGTATTTTAGCGAACACAAACTCATTATCACGGAGAGAGTTGCATAAGTACACTGTGAAGTGTTTTGTTTGATCTGATTCAGAATAATTCCCCGTATAAATAAGAATAATCGCTTATGTTATCAGACATTTACGATAATATCATAGCGAATAATTATGGTTTGTTTGTAAATAGCTTCAACTTGGATGTGTTTCCTGTCGTTGAGGATCATATCAATTTATTTCAAATCGGTTCCGCAATATGAAATCGATAAGGAAAAATATGCAGCTTATGTGAAGTAGTCAATAAATAATTCACTAAAAAATCCGTAGAGCAAAGTTGAGCCTCAGTTGAAACTTTCAAGTAATCGAAAAATTCCAAAAGGAAGGAATATATGTTAATGCATTGAACTTTTCAATATCATTCACTGGAATAAGAAGTTCCCAATAGATACATACATACTCGTATCAAAAATAAGTTAATCCCGATTGAAAAGTTAGGAATTTCCCTCCATATATTTGAAATCTTTCCGGAAATAGTGTTTTAAAAATATTTTCTTCACAGCACCAATGTCTTGGCCGGTGCAGTCAATAATACTTATGTGAATATTCGCACTTTTACCCACTATTGATGAGAAAGTGTAATCTACTGCTATCATCACAACATTATGAAACGACTGTTGAGTGTTATAGATGTTTGGCCAATGTATGATTCAGGACAATCCATACAAGGAATCTTATAAATAACATTTGATCTATTTTAAATCGAAATTGGAGTCTTTATTCTACTATGTAATTTGGAAATTGTTACGATATTTTTCTTTGCTATTTTAATATTGTCTTTTTGAAAAATATTTATCAATTTTGGGGTTGATTCTTGTATGTAAGGTAAGGATTTGTAAATTGTTATGCTATTTCCACCTTGTTCATTATTTTCAATGGGTATCATTTCTCATAAAAGTGACTGTAGAAGAAATATAAATTCTTGTGCTCTATCAGAACATGTCAATAACAGAGATCACCGTATGAATAACGGACAAGCTGAAATTTTGGATAGTGAAATAAATCTTTCTAAGCGTGTATTTTTAGAAATGATACATATAAATAATAATGACTATTCCATGAACAAAAAAACAGATTTAAATGGTCTTAGCAAAATTTACACCTTTTTGATAAAGTATGAGAAGGATAAGAAAAAAATCACCCTCTATTTCGACTTTTCCACCGTAATCTAGAAGTGAAATTATATCATATGTCTAAATTCAGTTAAACGTCACCTTCATATTTTCATGTTCAATTTTTGCCTCTTTTTTATTATTCAATCTCACGTTAGTAAGTAACCATTCCATTATATTGTCATATGATAAACTGTTATATATTATAGACGTCCTGAGGAAGGCAATAAAGATTGCCGAAAGCTTGACGAATAACAAAGAATTTTCTTTTTGATATAGCCCAACACAACTGACTGCAACTGACTGCAACCCCATATTCAATAATCAGTCACGAGTTACTTTCCTATATATATATATATATTTATATATATATATATATATATATATATATATATATATATATATATATATATATATATATATATATATATATATATATATATATATATATATATCGAGAAGCCTCTTGTTTGAAGGAAGTAGATCAAAATCAATTCTTCTCTAAACCACTGTCTCATGTGCAAGCTACGGGGCCTTACCTTTCAACTTATCGAACCCAGTGTTTCAGTGGCGCGGATCGTACCACGGTCTTCCGAATGCCAAGCAGATGTGCTGACTACTACACCACCGAGAACCGTTATATGGATATCTTTGATCAGTATTGAATTCTCTTCACCAATCCGGTGATCATCAAGGGCATGCTGAGTTTTGAAAATTGATTTTGTGTTGTCCTGATTTTTCCCTGATTCATTTTCTAGATATGTTCTTGTGAATCATAAAAAGTTATTTTCGAAATAATTTGTTTTCAAATCCGTTTTGATTCTCTACATAGTTTCATATAGAATAACTAGCAAACTTCTAGTGCTATGGGAAAGAACACGAATTTTGATAGAATCTCCTGGATAATACGAGAGGTGAGAAGGAAAAACAGAAACATCAACAAAAATACGTTGGTCAAATTGGTCAAGAATCTACTTGATGAGTACTGTTTGAAAATCATCATTTCTCGGTGGATGGAGTCTCCCTCTATAGTTTTTTGAGTTCATATCCTACTACAATCTGAAGAAATGAGTGATATTTCATTTCAATTCAATCTTATGGATTGTGGTAGGTCAAAAACTCTAAATAAACTCCTTCATAAAATATATTCGAAAGAGTGAGAATAGCCGCTTTTCAGTCTAATATTCGAATATATTATCATAATAAATAAAAGGCGAGTTTCCTCATAGGTCCAAAAGAGTTTTTTCAGGCTCCGGCAAGTACGTCTCAGTGTCTCAGTTGACTCTCCAAGAATGAAATGGCAGATAGTACCAGATAATCTTTACCACTGTATTGAAATATTCCATTGCGTTTGGCAGTGTTAATTATTATTGTACCGAACATGACTATTATTTCTGTGATATTTGTTGGGTTGAGCTCAAGTCATCATTGGTTCGAGAACTGTGTGTTCCTGACAACTTTTCAAATTCTATAAATGTCATCGAGAACTGATATTCCATCGATCTTCAAAATGAACAGACAGAAGACCATTGGAATCATTCTAGGAACCTCGCAGCACGTTGAACAGAGAAGTTGGAAACCGTTTATCTCGAGTACTAGAAACTTGGTCATGCATTTGTTTATGCAATACCCTGACAATTGGAATCATTCGTTGTCGAACAATGTAGACACACGCGAATGTATCTAGATGTTTGAATTAAGCGTATAATGATTCAAAACGGATTGCGGTTATAGTGGTTAAATCCCAAACGCGGGGTGATAAACAAAAAAATAATGCAGTGAAAAATAGTATAATACAGTACACACTGATATTATCCCTCTATCGACCACCTTCCATTACAAACTTCTCATGTATGAAATTATTGCCTTCACAAATACAATGTGGTATTTTACAGGACTTGCAATTGAAATGCATCCAGAGAAGAAACAAGAATCAGAAGAGGTCGAAACTCAGTCATCACCTAGAAGATGGCAAATGAGACTTTGCCGAAACGTTATGACAATTATCCTTCAGAGGATCAAAACCACAGAACACGGAATGAAACCCCCCGAAAAAAAGACTCATCATACTTCGTCCGTGAGAATCTTCATGCTAATATATATATATATATATATATATATATATATATATATATATATATATATATTAGCATGAAGATTCTCACGGACGAAGTATGATGAGTCTTTTTTTCGGGGGGTTTCATTCCGTGTTCTGTGGTTTTGATCCTATATATTTACTGAAACGGGAACTACTCGAAAGATGTGGAATTGAATCAAACCACATCAACTTTCTTGAAAGTGGCTTAAAAATTGGAGCCTAAAGGTTGAACACAAAACTCCAGACGCGGTTCAATCCGAACAGGCAGCGAAACTATATTTCAAATTGTAAAAACTGAAGTAAAACATGTTTAGTAGAAAGATTATCTTCCCAGACATTTTTGTCATCATTGTGTTACTTGAAATGCCAGAATTCTTGAAATTCTCTGTCAGACCGATAACAACTCCATCTGTTTGATGATCGAACTATACTACTATAACTTTTCATTTTGTTGGAAAATCGACATGACTATAACGGAAACTCTTCTCTCTCAAGGGTGTAACGTTGACGGATATAAATATCATCAATGGAAGGAAGGCCCTCGAAGAAAAAGATAAGGAGTTTGGGAAAGGAAAAGCGATCTCCATCCTTTGTCACGAAAATGAGTGAGTTGCAAAGTGAGTATCAGAAAATTTGCACTTTTCGTGTCTTAACACAGGATGTTCTTTCTAGATGCTTTCGAAGCCACTTTGGAAAAATTTGGAAACATTGATATACTCATAAACAATGCCGGTGTTCTCGACGATTTGAACTGGGAAAGAGAGATTTCTATTAATTTGGTGAGTGCAGTTGGTACCTGATTGATTCCTAATTTGACTGAGCAGACAGGGAATTGGTTTCAGTAATATTTATACTATTACGCTTATATATATATATATATATATATATATATATATATATATATATATACAGGGTCTTTCACGACGAGCGTTCGTTGGGAATATATGGAGAACGATTCAAAATAAAAACTTGAAATTTCGTGGTAGTGGGTTTCACAAAATGGCCTTCTCAAATGAAATATTTTTAACTTCCAGTCTCTTTCCGTTATACCGGAAGTTGAGGTCAACTTCCTTATTTCAAATGGAACACCCTGTATTTTATAACATTTTTCAAGTTTTCATCACATTTTAGGCCCACTTTCTATAACAATGCCTAAACCCAAATTCGTTAGTTTTCGAGATATTGATTTTTTTCTGAAAAATTTGACAGTTACAGCACCACTCCGAAAATATCATAACTCATAGACAGTAACAGTTGAAAATGTGAAATTTCACAGAATCGCACCTTAAGCATCAAGTCATGAACAGCTTTTTCGAATTTTCGAAAATAATTTACAGTGTGGTCGAAATTTCCACCTTAAACGTAACATCGAGAAAACTGATGAAACACGATTTTTTCAAATGGAAACCATACACTATTCTATTATTTCTGGATACTACGAATAAAAAGATATCAAATTCATGAAGAATGTCCTATACCTAAAATACACCCCTGGCAAGATATATCCGATTTTGGGAAATTGAAATAGAAATCAAGGAAGCTTTGAAAACAAATGAAGTAATATTAACTCTGTCGTTGGTAAAAGGTGACTCAACATGAAAATGGATGGATTGAAATAAAATACTATCAGAGAGATGAATTATATCTTTGTTTTTTGATATCGAATACAGTAATTTCATTTTGTTTATATTTTTTAAGGTTAGATTTTACTTTAATTTTAGAATTTAACTTAATTTCTTTAAATTCAAATAATATTGTGGTTCATTTCAACAGATGTTCAAAGACATTGCCGTTTTGTTCTAAACAAGAATATATTCTTTTTTGCATACCACTATTTGTAGCTTTCTGTATGGAGTCAGGACTCAAATTATTGAAAGCTCTCAGAACCCTTCGTTCCATGTTTTCTTTATCACTCACAGGATCCGCATAAACATTTTCTTTTATATATCCCCAGATGAAGAAGTCCAGTGGCGTAGGTCTGGAGAGCGAGGAGGAAATTTAAATGGCCCGTTGTAACAAAGCCACTGATCTTCGAACATCCCATTCAAAAACCCAGCAACGGTAGCAGTACTATGTGCAGGGGCTCCATCCATCTGAAACCATAACTTGAAACGGTATCGTTCAGAAACATGCCTAATGGATTCACCAACCACATTCCCAATTATATGCGAATATCTATCGCTATTCAAATTCTCATCTACTCCAGTCTATGACGGTGAAAAAAGTGTAAACTGTGTATTTATCCCATACAGCACCGATTTGGATATAGGTTCTACTTACCCTCTATTCCAAAATCTACCCCGTGCCGAGGGTTGCTTCCTTCCTGGGGGTGGATGCCACCCCTTCTTGGGGGTGAAATTTTTTTTATTGAAAATAAGTGCGGAAATCGATAGATTGACTAATTCTAAGCACTTTCTGTTCATTGAAGTTTTTCCTGAAAAGCAATACTTTTCGATTTATTCGCGAGTGAAATTGTCGGTTTTCAGTCAAAAAAAACACGTTTTCAGATCATATTTCGCGAATAACTGGAAAATAATCCATCTAATCGAAAAACCTGCGGAGAGCAAAATTATAGCTTTTGAAAATACAAAGGCAATTTTTATATTTGTGATGTATGCAAAGCCACTACAAACTGAATAATTGCTTGTTGAAAATTTATTAGTATTTTCAAATGACAAAATGTAAAGTTTCTATGTACAATAACCAAAAACCAATGCATTTTTCGAGAAAAAAGAATTGGACCTTTTCTGAAGTCCTTCAAAAATACTTCATTTTTGTTATTTTTTAAGTTTCTAGCATGAAAACTGACCGAGGTATGAAGGAAATCATTTTGAATCCTATTTTTTCGTTGAAAAAAAATTCTGAATAACTCATCCTCTCTTCTCCCCCCTTTGAAAAAAATCGTTGTTACTCCATGATTCACTTCATTCATGTTCTCTCAATGAGTTCTGAGTTTTTCATCATTTCAAAGTCCGTAGTTTCGGAAAAAATTGAGATTGAAGAGAAAAAATCATATACGTGATTCAGCGAAAAATTACCATTTCTTCGAAATAACTCGAAAAGTATTGATCACATGCAAAATTTTCTTGAGTACAAAATTGAAGGCTATTCTTCTCTGAAAATTTCGGTGTTTCATTTTTTTCTGCAGGATGAAAATAGAACAAGAAATGACCAGTTAAATATTGTGAGGGTTCGCGCAAAGTACCTTTTTTGAGCCGTTTCAGCATGAACCTTTTCAAAAATATAATCTGAAACAAAAAATAATGTGAACGAGCTCATAGATCTTGAAAAAAGGTACAAAATACTTTTTTGGTGGATTTGATTGCTTGAAGACTAAGCGAGTTATGGGAAAAAACAAAAAACATGGAAAAAATAGGATTCAACATATTTCCTTCATACCTCGGTCGATTTGATGCTAGAAACTTTTATGAATAACAAAAATAAAAGATTTTTGAAGGACTTAAAAAAAGGTCGAATTAGTTTTTCCTTAAAAATGCATTGGTTTTTGATTATTGTACGTAGAAACTTTCCATTTTGGCGTTTGAAAATACCAATAGACTTTCAACAAGCAATTATTCAGGTTGTAGTGGGTTTGCATACATCACAAATAAACAGTCGCCTTTGTTTTTTCGAAAGCTATAATTCTGCTCTCTGCAAGTTTTTCGATTAGATGCATTATTTTCGAGTTATTCGCGAAAAAGGATCTGAAAACGTATTTTTTTTTACTGAAAACCGACAATTTCACTCGCGAATAAGTCGAAAAGTATTGCTCTTCAGAAAAAACTTCATTGGACAAAAAGTGCTTAGAATTAGCCAATATATTGATTTCCGCACTTATTTCCAATAAAAAAAATTTCACCCCCAAGAAGGGGTGGCATCCACCCCCAGGGAGAAAGCAACCCTCGGCACAGGGTAGATTTTGAAAAAGAGTGTATGTAGATCCTGAATCCAAATTTTCATGCGAATCGGTGCTGTATGGGATAAATACACGGGAAAATGGTCATAGACTGGACTAATCATAAACATGAAATTCGGTCTTCCTTTGTAGCGCAAAAAACATTGAAACTCCATGAATCCTGGAAGTTGCGCTGACGAACGAGCTTTGGATTTTCTGATGCCCAAAAATGACTATTATGGCGGTTGTACATACCATTCTTGGCAAATTTGCCTTCATCTGTCCATATCATGTTCTTCGTGAACTCAGGGTCCTCCTGTATCTTGATAAGAAACCATTCGCAGAATTCGACTCGTGCAGGTAAGTCGTGAGGTTTCAGATTTTGAAAATGGTGATATTTGAAGGGACGCCACTTATGTTTGATTAAAATCCGGTTTATTGACGAACATAAAATTCTAGGTGACTTTTCTGCGTCTTTCAACGAATTTTCTGGATAGGCTGTGAAGTAGGCCGAAAATACAATCTCGATGTCCTCATTGTTAACGAGTGTTTTTTTTTGTTGATGACAGACGAAAAAGATCCGAAATCACGACGGTCTTCTCAGAATATTCTTATTGGGTCTGTGGAATATGGAAATCTTTCTGCAAAAACACGACAAGTTCTGTCCATTATCTTATTGCATTCACCATAAATGATTATTAAGGTCAGGAAATCTTCAATAGAATACCCCAAACGAGACATTTTGCACACAAATAGGAAACTACGAAATACACGTCAATTATATGGAATCAAATTTCAACATATTTGTTGTAACTTCATTTGTTTTCAAAGCTTTCTTGATTTGGTATTGCTTCGAATGATTTACATTTCAAATATTTTCCAAAATCGAATATATCTTGCCAGCGGTGTATTTTAGGTATAGGACATTCTTCATGAATTTGATATCTTTTTATTCGTAGTATCCAAAAATAATAGAATAGTGTATGGTTTCCATTTAAAAAAATCGTGTTTCATCAGTTTTCTCGATGTTATGTTTAAGGTGGAAATTTTGACCACCCTGTAACTTATTTTCGAAAATTCGAAGAACCTGTTCATGACTTGATGCTTAAGGTGTGATTCTGTGGAATTTCACATTTTCAACAGTTACTGTCTATGAGTTATGATATTTTCGGAGTGGTGCTGTAACTGTCAAATTTTTCAGAAAAAAATCGATATCTCGAAAACTAACAAATTTGGGTTTAGGCATTGTTATAGAAAGTGGGCCTAAAATGTGATGAAAAATTGAAAAATGTAATAAAATACAAGGTATTCCATTTGAAATAAGGAAGTTGACCTCAACTTCCGGTATAACGGAAAGAGACCGGAAGTTAAAAATATTTTATTTGACCATTTTGTAAAACCCACTACCACAAAATTTCAAGTTGTTATTTTGAATCGTTCTCCATATATTCCTAACGAACGCTCGTCGTGAATGACCCTGTATATATATATATATATATATATATATATATATATATATATATATATATATATATATAGTGTGTCCCTAGACCAGTGGGACAGTTGAATATCTCTTGAACCAATGAGAATTTTCAAAATATTATAAGTTCACATTATATTGCATTATGAGAGCTAACTTCAGGAATTACTATTTTTTATACGAGGGGCGCAAGAAAGGCTCACGAAATCGAACATCAATTTTTTCAAATGGAACACCCCATATATTTCAATATATCTGAACTCTCATTCCTTCAGGCTGATTATTGGTTTTTTATTTTTGAACCGACAAGGCGTTGCCAAGTTATACCAGTGGTTCATGAAATGCAGAAATTTTTTTAGACAAACCCATTATTCATCCTACGAAGAATTTCTGGAATCATTCAAGACTGTTGGTAGTCGGTAGCATATTCTATAATATGGGATACTCATCTACTTCGAGGGTTATACAGGGTGGTCAGAAATATTATATGATTTTCACGAAATTCAAACTTTCTTCACATCAATTTTTCAAATAGTCCACCCTTCAATATGAATTATTTTATAGCCCATCGGTGATTTGATTGCTTATGGTCAATGTTTGTGAAAGAGACATGTGAATTTCATCATCAGAAAATGCAAAAAAAAATCATCAAACTACGTATAATACCGCAAATGTTGGAGAACGTCACAAGAAATCATTTAATGAAAACTTTCGAAATGTGCCTTGCAGCAAACGGAAGACAATTCGAACATTTATATTAATATTATCGTCCCTAATTATTTGTCAACAGTTTTTTTTTGTTGAGACTTTGTTTAGGACAGTTGAATGCATAAATCGTTTACTGCATTATTTTATTTGCATTTGCTGATGATGAAATTCATATGTCTCTTTCACAACCATTGGCCATAAGCAATCAAAACACCAATGGGCTATAAAATAATTCATATTGAAGGGTGCACTATTTGAAAAATCGATGTGAAGAAAGTTTGAATTTCGTGAAAATCATATAATATTTCTGACCACCCTGTATAACTCTCGAAGAAGATGAGTATTCCATATTATAGAATATGCTACCGAATACCAACAGTCTTGAATGATTCCAGAAATCCTTCGTAGAATGAATAATGGGTTTGTCTAAAAAAATGTCTGCATTTCATGAACCACTGGTATAACTTGGCAACGCCTCGTCGGATTTTCAAAAATAAAAAACCAATAATCAGCCTAAAGGAATGAGAGTTCAGATATATTGAAATATATGGGGTGTTCTATTTGAAAAAATTGATGTTCGATTTCGTGAGCCTTTCTTGCGCCCCTCGTATAAAAAATAGTGATTCCTGAAGTTAGCTCTCATAATGCGATATAATGTGAACTTGAAATATTTTGAAAATTCCTATTGGTTCTAGAGATATTCAACTGTCCCACTGGTCTAGGGACACACTGTATATATATATATTTACTGAAACGGGAACTACTCGAAAGATGTGAAATTGAATCGAACAGTTTGATTCAATTTCACATCTTTCGAGTAGTTCCCGTTTCAGTTATCAATAAAATAAAATTTCCCAAGTTTTTATCCATTTATGGTGAACTCAGTAATAATGATAAAGCTACCCCACTCTCCCATAATCTGCGGTTATCATTTATTTTATAAAACAATCAAATCGGAAGCGTGAAAACAAACGCGTTTGCGACACTAAGTGATATCGTTGTTAGTTTTGTTTTCCATATTCACCCGTGCAGTGAACTTGAATGAAAATGGTGTTCAGAATCGCAGGAAAGGTAGCCCTTATAACAGGCGCTGCGACTGGTATGGGATTAAGCCATGCCAAAGAACTACTCAGAAATGGTTTGAAGGTGAGTTCCCGAAAACTAGTTCGAAAGATTGTGATGAAGAATCAGTTGAATCGGAACCTGTGAAATTGAAAACTTCGAGTATCAATTCATTTGCCCGAAGATGCTAACTTGGATAACCATTGCTTTTAGGACAATTTATCTGCGTTTGATAATAATATAGGATGAGATTATTTCTGTAGAAGAATCAATTCATTTTTCCATTTCAAAATCATTCAAATACTGTGAAATATCATGACATATACTATGGAATATTTCGAATTTCAATAATAATGGCAATGAACTGGCGACATAATTCTATAGGTATCACTCACTTCAGTAAAAATACAATTTTGATTGCATTGTTTACTCGTTTCAAAGTGGCAATGATTTTTTTGAAGCATTCTTTATTACAAATCAGGAGAAGAGTGTGAGGCCCTGTATGGGGAGAAAATGTTTTTTTCAGCATTCCATGAATACACCTATCGCAAAAGTAATATTGATCAAATACTGCTGCTTTGAATTCCGATGAATAGTTATCCTGTAGAGCTCATTGATTTAAAATATCACATGATCCTAGCTCACATCTCCTGCTGATCCGTCAACGCCATATCCACTTTTGTTTTTCCTCGAACAACTCGATTGCGTTTGAACACCCGATTGAAGTCAAGTCACTTGACTTCAAGTGGCTGGAAATCAAGTAGCTTGACTTAAAGCGAATCTTTAAAGCTGTGTTCTGAGACGAAATCTAGAACTTCGTGAAATCAACGCTCGCAGTTGAACTTGGAACATATTCAAATTCTAAAACCCCAGCACATTATTGAAACTACAGGCTGGATGATATCGAATAACATAACACGGAATTAATCTTCAGAATTTTAGGATTAACTGTTTTCGGTGAAAATGAGACAGTTTTTCAGCTAAAAAAATCCATATGTTTTCATCAAAAACTGTCACCAGGTTTCAACGTCATATCATTTTTCATCTTCTTGTTCTTCAAGATTTTTATATTGACATCCTTTTGTTGGAAGAACTCGCAATGAGGTGATTTTAGGAATTAAAGATTTTTTCTCAAAAATAGAGTGAGATACAAAAAATAAGATGTGAAAAAAAAGGTTGTAGTTTTAGTAGCTCAATCTAAGAAGTAGTCAGATTGAGACCTCAGAGAGAACTTGTGACGAGACCTGGTGAGTATTGAATTGAGGACCCGACGCCATGTCACAAACCCTTTCCCACTAAGGAGTAGACAGAGTGAGACTTCAGCGTGAAGTCACATCAACTTTCTTGAAAATGGCTCCATAATCGGAGCCGAAAGGGTGAACACGAAGCTCCAGACGCGGTTCAATCCGAACAGGCAGCAGAAACTATATTTCAAATTGTAAAAACAATTGTAAAACATGCTTAGTAGGAAGATTATCTTCCCAGACATTTTTGTCATCATTGTGTTACTTGAAATGCCAGAATTCTTGAAATTCTCTGTCAGACCGATAACAACTCCATCTGTTTGATGATCGAACTATAATACTATAACTTTTCATTTTGTTGGAAAATCAACATGACTATAACGGAAACTCTTCTCTCTCAAGGGTGTAACGTTGACGGATATAAATATCACCAATGGAAGGAAGGCTCTTGAAGAAATAGATAAGGAGTTTGGAGAAGGAAAAGCGATCTTCATCCTTTGTGATGTCACGAAAATGAGTGAGTTGCAAAGTGAGTATCAGAACGTTTGCACTTTTCGTGTCTTAACACAGAATGTTCTTCCTAGATGCCTTCGAAGCCACTTTGGAAAAATTTGGAAACATTGATATACTCATAAACAATGCCGGTGTTCTCGACGATTTGAACTGGGAAAGAGAGATTGCTATTAATTTGGTGAGTGCAGTTGGTACCTGATTGATTTCCAATTTGACTGAGCAGACAGGGAATTGGTTTCACCAATATTTATTATTTTATTCTATTTTATATGTTTCTCCTTCTCATGTTCTTCGCATATCTATCGGGGGTACTCTAAATGGAAGTAATATCATTTTTCACTTGGAAAACCTCTTTAGGATGGATAAGACTGAACGTAAAACAACTTCATGAAAGTTTCAATATCGTCAATATTATATTTTGGTGTAACATATGAGTTATATCAAAATAAATGACTGCCCTGACTGTCTACATTTTTCTCTCAACTGAAATGAATGTATTAAAATCTTCTGTGAAAAAATAGAAGAACTCAACCGAGTATAATCTATTGCACTTATCCAATATATGGTAAATTGCAATATATTTTGTTCAGGGAAAATCCTTTTTCGAAATGATCATTATTGATCATCTAACCTTCTCACCCTACCCCACATGTATGAACCTGATTTTTCGTCTCTAGAATGGAACAATAAATGGTATTCTACTCGGATTCGAAAAGTATTTGAAAATATACAAACAGGGCGAGGAAGCTGTCATTTTGAACACTGCGTCTCTGGCTGGAATCGTTCAGTATGGCGTAGCACCAATATACAGCGGTACAAAGTCTGCCATTATGGGAATGACGAGAAGTTGGGCCCATCCAATGCATTATCAAAGGACGAAAGTGAGAGTTATGGCAATAATACCAGGAAGAACACAAACAACCAACTTTGAATTACGGGACTTCATTCTGGACCCAGTATATATGGACATCTTTCAGAGCAGAGGGCAGAGAAAACTACAGAGGTAATTACTCAAGGAGTTATTTCATCTAACGTGTAGGTGAGTTGAGACTGGCCTGAACAAATTGCTCCGGAATGAAACTTTTGGGTAGATTTTGAGGATTTTTGAAGCTTTTTCGTTCACTACAAAAGATATGACTTCAATGATACTGTTATCAAGGAAATGAGGTTTTCCCGGGGAAATGTAACTTTCTTTGTCATATGTCTTGAAAGCCTTCTGTAGACTCTCAAAGGATGAGTGAGAAAGAAGTGATCAAGGGTATGTGATAACTGCATGTTACAAAGCGTTCAAACTTCTCCGAAATCGGTATGGTAGTGGATACCTTTTTGCAGGAGTGTCATAACATTTGCAATGTTCGACAGTGTCCATCCAACAATGATACCTGCTAATGATACTTGCTCAAACTTTCATTGTCTTGATCAACAAAATGGGCAGGCAATCAAATAATCGAAATATAAGAGGTTCAAGAATCAGAAAATTATTCGAAAATAAGAATACATTCCGAGACCTTTAATTTGATTGCATTATTCTGGAGATAGTCTGTACCTGAAAGACATATTATAAATGTTTTCCTGTTGTCTCAGAAAAAAAATAGTTTTGTTTCTCGTCTCAGAATAATGATTTGATATTTTTTATCTCCTTTTTTGGAGATTTCTTGCCCTAAGCAAATACCAAGTAACTGATATCCCGCCTTATATTATACATTCTGGCTATATCTATGAGTGCGTTTCTGACAAACATTGGGAAGTGATTTTTCTAGATAGATTTATGAATAACTGAACTGATAGTATACGCACAAAAATACGTTCGATACAATCATATATCACATTACATATTGGTTGCCCTAAGCAAAAACCGAGTAACTGACACTTCTCCTCAAATTATAAATTATGGCTGCTTCAATTACTGCGTTCCTGACGAACATTTTGGAATGATTTTTATGAATGGATTCATGGAAAATAACTGATACACGCAAACCAAGTAGCTGTACACAATTTTACGTTTTTTTTAGAGAAACAAGGTTATTGCCAAATTCTATACAAAAGAATAACTGTAAACGAGTTACTCTGTTTTTTCAAACCGAATTCACTTAATTTGTTTCTGAAGGAGACATTTCTCTCATCGTCGTAGAAAATAGCTTCATGTGTTCATCATTACCAATTAATAAAAGTAGAACAAGTTTTAATATACTACTTATGGAAATTCGTATATTATATTTCACTTGAAGTTTTTCAAGTAGGATATTTCTCAATAAATGTCGATCCTCACTGAAAACAATCGAAGGCAGGATTATTTTCTTCATTTGCAATTTTAAACCCAAATCTGAATGAATATTCTAAGACAACAAAAATGTATTGAAAACTTGGTTTTCCCATCAACAGTTCCTTCTACTTGACAATTATATCTGCGACAGAAATAGCATTTTCCCACTGAAAAATGTATATAGTTTTTTTTACTTCGTCATTTTAATGATGATCTGAAAATTGTAATGAGTGTATACCTTCAAGAATAACTGCAGGAAGCTTTCGAACTATGTGCGACCATATCACAAAATACCAAATGAGTGTTCTGTCGTCGTCGAGTCTGATAATACGAGCAAAATAGTTGTCACAAGCAGTCACGATGTTTTCGACTTATTTGAAAATGAATCTCAGCGAAGAAGGCCTGCCAACAGATCTCGATAAAGAGAGAAAGATACTATTATCCCCCTTCTTGCGGGATCAAAAATGAAGTTTTTTTATCAAGGAAGTGGAAAAAACTGATTCTTCAATTTATGTATGGAATTGTTGACCAAAATAGTCCCTTATCATTCCTCACAGTCTATTGAAGAAAAGTTTTACAATCACAGCTACATTCTAGAAATAAATAGTATTATAATAAGAGTCCTTTAGTATCAATAGTGGATCAATTCTTTATTTCGAATTGGCCACTTTATTCTCATATAAAATGTCCTTTATTTCCAGGCCAGAATTTGTTTCCAGTGAACTCATAAAAATATTGGAGAATGGAAGAAACGGAAGTTTATGGGTGATCGAGAAAGAAGAGCCTGCCTATGAATTCCTTGTCCCAACGAAAGAAGAACTGAAGAGGCATCCTTTCAACTCGTGATGTGGAGGAAATGAAAATTTGTGATAGAATGAAGTATCGTATAATTCGAAAGATATTCGAATATTTCTTCCCACTGGACAATCATTTTCAGTGCAACTTATTTTTCCATAAACATCGATAGATCGTAATAACATTGGTCAGTTCATTACCAATTGAAATAATTGAAAAATTTCGATATATTTGAAGTATGTGTTGGATTATTTATACTTAATGAACACTAAATGAATTCGTTTTCAATAATTGAATTAACACCAAACTTGTTTCATTGATATCATTTGGGCTGAATTTAATGTTCGGTTCTTAGACCAAACGTTTACTTTTAATTCAACTCTTACTTCAAGGAAGTTCTCACAATGCTAATCAATGGAAGTGTTCATACACGACACTTCTACTTCAACATTTTGTGTATGAACATCTCCATCTATCAGCATTGTGAGAACTTTCTTTGAGTAAAAGTAAAATATGAAGTGAAAAAAGTGCGGTCTATGAAGCAGCATAAGTTGTGTAATGAAAGTTGTACCATGATCCTTCTCTCCCAGATGAATCCCGAATCGAGGTAGTGAATAACACTTCAATCTTACATTTTTCATTTTATTACGAAAAGTAGTTGCGCCAATGAAAACAATTTCATTGATCCCAGCAATGGTGGAAGTAATTCCAAAATGTTAAATATTTTTCATTGCATATTGAACGAAATTTTTATATAGATTCACGGAACAGGCTCAAATACGAATTCGAGTGAATGCCTTCCGAAATAACTTTGCTAAAGAGTGATCACAAACAAATAACGCTCAGTAGGGCATTTGTTTTCTCATCATGACATGCTCCAGAAGGTTGTATGAAAGAAATAAAAATTTGGAATATATTCGACTGACCCCCATGCATAGTTTGCTTGATGTGAATGCCAGGGCCCTGTATCATAAAAGTACAAGTCTTGCAGCTACAAGAGAAACACAATGTAGGTACAGGTAAAAAACGAGTAAAAACAATTATTCAGCATCGTGTTTCTTTGTGTTCCTCTTGTAGCTACAAAATCTAGAGGGCTACGCCTGCAATTGCAACAACATGTCACGTAAGGTATTTCCATATTGCTATTGCGCTGTACTTACTGCTGCAATAAAAGTTCGTAGAGTTCAAGGCCTAAAGTTGCCTAAACGATGGTGGTGAAAGTATAGTATCCTTAGAAAAGAATTAGCGACAAACTTCATTAGCCTCAAGTATACTTCAGGTACCATTGATTAATTTGTGAAAACAATATCCAACCGGCAAAGATCTTGTTCACAGTTTAATCGCATTTCCTCCTCCCTGAACAGTTATTCGTTATTTCGAAACGTCGCCAAGAAAAATATATGCATTTTATCATAAATTCGTTCATTCAATCTCTGAATTCATAAAAATACGATACGTAACTTGAAAACTTCTCCTAGAGATCAATTACCCTGACATCAAACTGATATTTTTGCACTCGACGCGCGTTTCGCTTACAAGGTTAGCATCTTCAGGAGAAGAAAATTGATACTAAATCTAAAGCTAGGGTAAGTTTTTTATATAATTTAGGTTGTTTTGGTCCGATATGGACTTTGTTACTGTTAATTATTCTGATTAATTTCTCGATAATGAACTCACTACCTGCAAGTTCCGTCATCTGTTAGTATTGATTATTCTGATTACTCCGTCAACAATAAATTGAAAAGTGGGCTGAAAGGGTCACCATTCACCATTCATGCTGTTTTTACATTTTGCTATTTCGAGACCCTCACATGCATCGAGTTGTCTTGTGTCATGCACATGCTTGATCAGTTTCAGATTGCTTTCACCAATTTTGTGGTAATTGTCTAGAGCGTGTTGGGGGACACTGGATTTTTCTACCCTTCCGTATTTCATGTGTGCAAAATCCTCTTTGAAACGGGTTTTAATTGCTCGTCGGCTCTGGCCGATGTACTTGTTGTTGCAATCTTGGCAACTGATCTCGTAAATTCCCGACTTCTCTGAGTTTTCTTGTTTATCTTCTGGGTTATCAAAAAGCTGTTGTTGTTGACAAAATAGTCACTCAATTTTGCATTTTCAATATCGCACTTACATGTCGGGGCAAATATACCAATTTCCCCAATTTAACAGATTATATACCATTATAACTTGAAGCTTTTTCCTTTCATTTCTAGGGTAGAGAAAACCCCAAAATGTATTCCAGAACATTTATTATGTCACCAACAATCCCCTCACCGACTGTAGCTTTCTTCTGGAACACTTTATCTTATAAACACTGATGCTGCAGACCTGAATCTCCAGTAGAATCAGAGCAGGTAGCACTGAAATCATTAAGACTTGATGCAAGAGATTGACGTGTACACGATTCATTGTGTCGATTGCTAAGCGGATACATACAAGAATCTTGCAGGATTAATTCAAATTCAGTCGCTGATAAACAGAATCAGTTCTCTGATAATACAAACATTGAGAATTATGATAGGAAAGCAAAATGAATTGAAAAATGTTCGAAAATTTCGCTTTCACTAGGTATTCGTAGAGTTATTATTTCTCCATCATTTCACGTATAATGATGTTGCAAGAAGTGATATGAACAATTCCAATTCTGCAAAATCTATTCTATGAATCGATCTGGAAGTTTCACCACACCTATATTATCTCAAAACCAATCGCTCAACCTGATAACAGAGACGAATATCATGTTTTGCAATTGCTATTATTCATCTAATAATGAGCAAATTCCAATATTTTTTTGCTACATTCTGAGCAACAAAACACCCTATCAACTTTTTAAATACGACATTTAGAAGGTTCTTCACTTTTCTGAAGCGTGTTGTTCATTTCGAAAATTTGGTAAATTACTTCCTTTTTCAAAGTTGTTATTAACTGATTAACTTTTACGAATCGTTTTTTTCATAAACCTGAACAAAGCTCATTTCTTTGTATGAATTAAATCTGTTGAATATCGCGTATCTTGAATGATTGACAATCAAATACTCACTTGAGAAGAGTTCAACACTTTCAATAGATATTTTGAATTTAAGGCCACTGTGTTGTGTCCCTAACATCTACTCCTATGTCCGTCATTTTTTGATCTTGAGTACTCTGAATGTCTTTCCAGAAAATGATTCTTCATCTCTGAAATTAAACACACTTACTCGATGACAGTTGATCTGAAAGTCATTGTTTTGTGGTGGATGAATGTTTTCATACCCATTAATAGTGGGAAAAACATATAGATCCAACTGATAATATGATAAGAGGAACAATGGTTCTTTTCAAAACTGATTCAATCCCTCTTAGTGTGTTCGTCTGAATCCAGCTAATGTACTTTTAGTTCATTAGTTCGCGCAACATTGGTGTTTTTTTCCTTTTTTCGCTTTCATTAACATTGATTCATGAACTGATCTACAAGAAATTGTTGTATTGTAAATGATCGATCCCAGTCTGCATCTCCAGAAATCTTTCCATTCTCGACTATGTAGAAGATTGGATTCCCCAAGAAGATTCATCTGGATTGAGCTGAGCTAGTAACATATTACTATTCAAAAATTCAACAGATGTAGTCATGACAATTTTTAAATTATATTATATAAAATGCAATCAACATCAACTGTTATTTATCAGATTTTGAATAATTGAATTCAATTAAAATTTCGAAATCATGATCCTGTATTACCAATTTAATAATATAATTTTGTATTGTAACGAGATAACTGATAACATTGAAATTGTATGTTTGTGTATGTGTCGAAGAAACATTCAATATCATGAGAAAAATGATATCTTCGTTCGTATGAATTTGGACTTCCTTGCAAAGGCAGCCTATGAACTCGATCACCCTAAGCACGTATCCGCAATCTCATTATATTCATCAAACATAAAATCTGTAATCGAACCGATGATAATTTTTTTATATATTGGCTGCCTTATTTTAAGACTAGACTCACTGATGAGTCGTAGTTCAATTGAATATGAATTAAATTTTGAAAAATGGGATCATTCGTAGTATCAAGGAGGTATAACTCCATCTTAGTCAAAATCCAAAATCCAATCTGAACACTTGTTATGAGTTGAAAATTAATTCATCACAGGCCTTATTTTGCCACGGGTAGAAAATAATTAGCATTTTTCGAGAGCAGCAAACCGTCTTCCTTCATTTCATGACTGCACGTATCAGAAAGGTTCTCTTCCATAACGAAAACGTCAGTTTTGAGCTATACAATCTACTATATATGAGAGAATATCGAATTTTATGACCAAACAGATTTCTTCAAGGCAAAAAATTCTGAAAAAATAATTACAAAGATACTAGTGTCGTTAAACATTCTTGCAGCAAAATATAGAATTAAAACATTTTCCTAGATACTAGTGTCGTAAAACATTCTTGTAGCGAAATATACGATTAAAACATTTTCTTTGATTTCTGTACCATTATTTTTGAACGGAAGTGAGTAAATCAGTAAAATTTTTCTCTGTATGGAGTTGAATCTAGCGCTCGATGCTGACGGCCATAGTGCCATCAGTTATTGTTTACTACAGCAACATCACTCCCAACATGATGGTTTTTTTTTCTAATTCATAAGAGCATTCCAACCAATGGATGGGAGGTCGTGTAAACATTCTTCCACAGTATCAGGCAGTTATTATTGGAAAATTATTCTGGCGGAGTTGGGATCTTCAGTAGTTATCGTTATCACCATAGTTACTCAAACTGCCACCAAAAGGAACGCGGTATTATTACATTTACATTTTAACTGAAGGCGATTTGAATAAAAACCGCAATAAATTTTCTTTAACCCTTAATTAAATGAGCTTGAAACTCCCTTTCCTGGAAAATTCAAACGCGGAAAAATATTTCCCAGACGAATTTTCACGCATTTTACGAAATTTCGCATATTCCCAAGTTTCAAGTAACCCTCTGGGATTTACATGATGATTTCTATTGGTGGGGCTCAGCTGCTGGGATGAGCTTTGTGAATAATAATAATTTATGTGGAAAGCTTGAATATTTCTTTCGTCTATTCTAATTTGTGAAATCACCTCTGCCAGCTGAGACGAATGTGGAAAATTCTGTTCATACATAAATCTTGATATACAGGTCGGGCCGATGACTGTAACAGGTAGTAGTAGTTTGAAAAAAAATACTCGAACACCTCGATTTTGATTTTGAGAGGGAAAACTTCCGAACGAATCACAGAACTTGTCACTTCCAGTCCTCAAGTGTCAAATGGAATGAGATATTCCTTATTCATCGATTGATTTGTTCATTTATTGCATTCGACACGGTAGATACTGAGAAAGAGTGGTTTGAAGAAAATCTCACAAAAAGGAAAGTTTTTCCACTTCGAAAACTCATTGTCCATTTGATATCTAGCCAGGTGTTTATCAAAAATTTTTGAACCATTCAGGAACTCCGATATAATAATTCAGTGAGTCGACTCGAAAAATGAATCTTCTGAACAATTCGTTTTTGCTTGTCTCAACTACTAACACGGTAGGTTCATTCGCACATATCTCAGCAAACAACTAATTCCGTAGTTAATACCATGGATGGCTTTGAATTTTATCCCACTGGTGTGAATGCAGGCTCAATGACAGCTATTCCACACATGATTTTGATAATGAGGTGCCGTTATTTATTTTCAACTATAATGGCGGGCTCACACTCGTAGACCATTTTGAAGGTTATTGGCTAATCTTCAGCGCAATGCAATACCCACCAATAGTTAACTAAAACTCATCTCTAGGTATAGTTAGTTGAATTGGGATTCAGATCATTAATATAAGACGTCTAATTTCAGAATGTATAAATCAGACTTCAGTAATTTTGTGACATTTCTGAGTGCTCGGGGTGTGATTTGCTTGAAATCTGTGTTAGTTTATCAGAATGATACGTGCCTTGGGTGAACGATATTTTTTTTTGGTTGATGTTTGTATTGCAAAAAATATCCTGAAGGAAGGCATGCAGAGGTGAAATATTTTGAATTATTGAAGCAAGGATTAGGAAGAACGTGTCATTTTGAACACGAAAGGAAGAGTCCTGAAACAGTATCGGCTAATGAAAACAAATTAGCCATTAGTCTTGCAGTGGTGAAAAATTCTCGAATGAATATGAGGAATGTTAGCAGAGATTCAGAGATAACGAAATTCTGAGTTGACAAAAACTGATAATAACAAGTTTCATCCTTACCACGTGCAACCACACAAGTACTTGATGAAAGAGATTTCGAAGAGACTATAACTTCGTCCAATGATGATCAGGGGCAAAACTAGCTTCCACAGTGATGTAATTTCCAATGGGTATGACTATCATTATTGTGGTGCCGAAATTTTACATTGTATGTTGACGATCATCAATAAAAATGAAGTATTCATATATGGGCCGGTATTGTGCATCATTTCGTTGTCGGAACATATTTTAACAGAAGAAAATCCAATGGACAAGCTTTTTCTCGATTCTTCGAAGGAAACTTTCTCAGGTTAATAGAACAACTGACCGAACATATCAAAGTTTTTCACATTCATACTATTCCCCAGAAGGCAGAGCCCTATGCGCCAGGAATCAGCTGATTGTCTTGCGTGCCAAAGTGCTCTGGGGTGTCTTAATGATTTTTACGGCATTACATTTGCTATTTCAACTGAAGGGAAGCCCACTAGAACCCACACTGCGCCTTCGACCGCTTGGCCACACCGACCGTGAGAGTGATAAAAAGTGTCTTCGTTCAAATGGGGCACCAGCATATTTTTCAGAGGAAGTTCGTTGGCCGATGAGGTCGCCAGACCCACTGAAAAATTAATTTCAATTCATGAGAACAGTAAAATCATAGACTCACCTCACGGCCGCTTTTACACAGGTGCATGTAGAATTAGGAATTCGTGATACATTCCAACAAATTATGCCTTCTCATTTCAGCCGCCTGAAATATTATTTTCGAAGCGATTCAGAAATATACAAAACAAGATGAGAAATATTTTGAAAATTTTTCAAGTGTGATTATTGTTAGTCCTTTCATTTTCATTTCAAAATGGTAAACATAGTTTAATTTCCTAATTTTTTCCTGAATTTTTTCGAAAAATACAAAGTGATGTAAGAAGGACTAGAAATAACATATAACATTTTGGTGTACCCAAATATTGGATTTCACGTGGGAGTGTGATTATTGTCGGTTTTGAAAGTGAAGTGTCAAAATTTCTAAGGACCCCTTATGAATTCAAATGTTGATTTGCTTCTATGTGATCGTTTGTCGAGTCGTTTGCATCTGATAATCATTTCGTCTCCGCCTCTAGATTCGTCTTTACAACCGGCAGTTGTGTTAGGACGTTTTTCAAATTTCCACTTCTTTCCTGATAATAGAATAGGAGAGCCCAATAGCTGATTTCAAAATTCCCTAAAGCGCGGCAGATTAATATACAGAGGGATACCTTGTACCCGGTTAGGTACTTCCACCATATATGAGCCCTAAATATATGGCCGCCCTTCAAAGATAAAGGAGGAAAGGGGTAAAAAAAGATTGATCATCTGAAATTGTCGAGCGCGTCAGATTGAGAAAGAGTGAGTTAGTTACATCCTGAAACGTGTATATTCCACTAATCTGACAATTCGAGAATGCCTAAAGATTGAGGAGGGCTACAAAGTTGTAAAAAAAAGGGTCATCTCGACATTCTCGAGCGTGGCTAATATTTTTTTTTTTTTTTTTGAAGGTAATAATTCAAAAACTGCAAAAAAATATAATCTGACGATTTTCACAAGCCAAAATAATGAAAATCCATAAAGTTTAACGTGCAGCTGCGTGATGCCTGTATTCTCCTCTCTACGTTTCTATTTATCTCTCACCCTTTCTCTATCTATTGCTCTCTCACTTCGCCTCCACTCTGGTTTCTGTTGCCACGGTGCCATGACAGTTGATCACACAGACCCATTGGTGGCATAATATTGTTTACAGCTAATACCCAACGTTTTAAAATCTCGAAAATGTAATTGCTCATAAATACAAGTATTCTGCTAATTTTTTTCACTCTTTCAATTTGCATGCTATTCTCTGAAATTTTCAAATAATCAAGTTCAATGATTTGAAAAAATTAAGGAAAAAAAATTCAAATTGGCAGAATAGGCGAATCCTTCCAGATAATCGTCAGATTATGAGACTGTAACGTCTAGAAGATGAAAGATGAACCATATATATATATATATATATATATATATATATATATATATATATATATATATATATATATATATATATATCTTAATCTGTCGCGCTTGTGTATTTCCAAATGACGATTTTTTTTTTCACATTCTAATAACGGCCGCGAGTCTGCGTAACATCCAAACTTATATGAGAGTTATTTTTTAGGTTCACTCAACATCCCCTCAGAAAATCTGACTCGCTCGAAAAAAAAAATATTTTTTCATTTTCAACCCTTACGTACGATCACCCCCATCATGGAAACAATCAGAATAACATACGTATAATTTTAAAAATATGTAGGACATTGATGATATCAATATCTCT
>JAVJAQ010003411.1:0-34971 GCA_032362365.1 Zygogramma bicolorata | reverse complement strand
AATTAGTTTGAACTTCCGTATATTACAATGGCATGCAGTAAAATATCACGGAAAAACACGAAAATTCTCTACAGAAAGAAAAGCGTTTTTCCCTATGAAGAGGACGCGCGGGGGGGGGGCTAAAAACCCGACTATCTTTGATATTTTAGGGTTATTTATCAAGCCTTGAAAAGGCATGCACGAAAAAATGGTGGAACGTCACCTGTCATGACCTCCCGGTCTAAAATAATTTTACATAAATTCGATAATTGCATTTGATATCACCAGTAGCACAAATGGAACGAAACCGATCCATAGTATGTAAAAAACATATACGACAAAAAAATCTTCGCTGTGTAATGATAGTCATGAACAAAATATAGATCGATCTCAAAATCAAAAACAATTAGTCAAAGAAATCTGTCACTGCCGCCCAGTAAATGATAGCAAACAATAATGTACTTCAAAATAAATCAGATGAGGAATGACTACTGATCTTTTATTCAGAAGTATCTATTGAAATTCATTCTCTGGGTTTTCTTTTCCCTGAAAATGAAAAAGCTTTGCATTCTTATAATATGTGTTTATAGGGCAAATTTGGTGAATTCGCCCCTATAAGTGACTGCAATTTAAAAAAAAGCAAAATTGACTGACTATTTTGTTAGTAATGTATCGAATTTTTCAGAAATCAAATTTGAGAAAAAAATGTAAAATATACTTCTGCTTGGCGACTTTGCGGAAACTAGTTTGCTTCCTCTGTAGATTTAAGTTTTGTGTGTTCTGTCAAAATGTGACACTGGCATGAGTAAGTCATCAATAGCTCCACCAAGTGATAATTCTGACACAACCTACTTCGAACTGAATCTTCCCACTTCAACTTCTCTCCTGAGAACTCAGACGTCCAAAATTGATCTATATTCAATGAACAAGTAATATTTATTTATTTTGTGGTGGATGACTGACTGTATTGTCAGTTACGTATGGAATGTAGATATTTAATTCGAGAAAAATTGTAAAAAATATTTCATACTTTACCTTGGTGACGTTTCGAAAACCATTCAGCTTCCTTTTTGATACTTCCAGTCACATTTTGACACAAAATTGAAATCTACAGAAGACCTCTTCTGAAAGTCTTGAAAAAGAAAGCAGAATACTTTCGGAAACGGCGCCAAGGAGAAGAATAAAATATGTTTTACATATTTTTTTCAAATTCAATATCTGAATTTACAAGGAATTTGATAAGTAATTGACAAAATAGCAAGTATTGTCTTTTCGTGATATTGCAGTCATATCGGGTCATTTTTTTATATATGCAGATTCACACGAAAGAGAAGCCCTGTAATGTTCAAAGATATTATGAGAATTCAAAGCTTTTACATTTTCAAGGGAGGGAAAACAAAAGAATGGATTTTAATATTCATCTACCTATCTTCCCGAATAACAACCAAATAACAGAAGTATGTATATCAGTGTATGGTATGGTATTGCATATAACATTCTTCAAGAGACACTGAACGATATCAGTTCTGGAATATCCGATTAAAATGTCATCTGGAACACGCCACAATAGACTGACACCTACATGTCTGATATATCAGAATCGGAGTTATTTCTTGTAATCTGCTTGGATTGGGTTGCAACTTACTTGGAAGAAACCGTTTAGTCCAAGAACCAGGTACTTTGTTTCTGCAATCTTCTACAGAATTGATATTCTTGTTGGAAAATGTTCGGGGGTGTCCCCTGAATGTAAATTCAAGTTGGCGGGACGGGGGGGGGGGGGGGGGGTTGAGCTTCAGCCGCCATCTTGGAAAACACGTTTTATCGAATATCTCGTGAACCGTGCATCGTACGATAAAAACAGTAAGGATCGTTTTTGTAGATGATGAAATTCTCTGCAACTTTTATTTGAAACTTTTTTCTGTATAAAGCATAGGTTTTTATTTATGGCGCGCCAAAATACTGCCAATTATACTGTTTCATCAACCGTTCACTATATATTTAGCAATAACCATGCTGGGAACAGTTTGGCGCGCTATAAATGAAAACCTATGCACTATACGGAAAAAAGTTTCGAATAAAAGTTGAAGAGAATTTTATTATCTACGAAAATGATCCCCACTGTTTTTGTCGTACGATGCACGGTTCACGAGATATTTGATAAAACGTGTTTTCCAAGATGGCGGCTGAAGCTCAACCCCCCCCCTGTCCCGCCAACTTGAATTTATATTCAGGGGACACCCCCAAACATTTTCCAACAAGGAAATCAATTCTGTAGAAGATTGCATTATGATCCTACTTTTTTTGCTCTGGCTCTTGGCGTAGTTGTTGTGAAACTCACTTGCTTCATTCGATACCGAATTTGATCATCGCGCTCATCGCTCTTTGTACCGGGCTAATACCCTCTCCCGCTAACGAGCAAATTGTAATTACGCAAGGGGCGGAAACAATTCAAGAAACGGCCGTTTCCTCGCCGGCACTTCCTGCATTTTCGTGATTCCGAATGCGGAATACCCCATCGGACGATTGTAAATATTCATCGGGCCGAATGTGTCGTGGGTAACTGCGCACGTGTCTCGACCATACACCCCGTGTATTATCATTAGCAACTCTCCATATACCTCGTTGATACGTACCGATTCCCTTCAATTCCGGCTGACGTGCGTTATTGATGGGACTAATTAGATGGAGAGTGAATTGTTCGCGGGATATTAAAATGCGACCGGAGGATGTGGGGGTGGGGGTGGAGGGGGATTGTCAATGTTTGAACTGGGTGTGAAATCACAAAAACCGAGAGAGAGCTTTTGATTTTTGGTGCAATGGTTCTCCTTGTAATTAGCAACTCAAGTTACGATTTTATTATTGCTGTAGTTTTTTTGACATCACGAAAGGGTCCGCGGGCCCGATTACAACAGAACTTTTTTCTGGCTGGGCGATAGGGAATTTTCAGTTCTTTTTTTATATATGTAGACTCACACGGAGGGAAACCCCCCCTTTTGGCAAGAAGTTCCAAAGCTCAGCTGTTCTATTGAAGAAATATCCTTCAGCAAGAGAAGTTCGACAGGTTTCCAAATTCACAACAAAGAAGTGGGAATTCTGTACTCGTCGAGTCATCCGTGTAGATATTGCCAAGGGTGGAACGATTGATAACAAATCGGAGAAGCATCGACCGTGAAAGTATTTATAGAAGAAAGACAAGTCTCCGACTTTTCTACGATGTTCCAATAAAGTGAGCGAGTCTGTGGGCGAAGAATCACCAACAAGATGAATTGCCTTTCTCTGAATAGAATCGAGAAGCCTCAATGAATGTTTTGGTGCCGAACTCCACACATTAGAACTGTATTCCATGACAGGTCGTATCTGAGCCTTGAAGATCATCAGAAGTTTACGAGAAGTGTTTCTTTGCGCGAAATAGAAATCCAAGTTTCTGGGAAGCACTTTCAGAGATCGATCTCATATGGTTCTCCCACGAGAGATTATCACTGATTGTAATTACTAGCATCGAGATACTTCCACCAAGTTCATGTTACCCCAATCTATTATTTTTACCAAGTCGTCTTTAATTTTATTGACGTAAATGTTTCTTTGAATTTTTCTTTCTCGAGCTGGTATGGGGACTCTGGAAGAGAAACTAGTATGAAGAGTACTGTCCTCCACAAACCTATGTATTGAACAAGATGTTTTCTCAAGCAAATCATTGATATGAAGCAGAAACAAAGTAGGCGCCAGAACTGAACCCTGTGGAACACCTGCATTTATTGGGAGAATATCAGATGATACTCCTTCAACAACCACATACAGAGACCTAAGAGACAAGAAACTCTTCAACAAAGCACACAACTGAGGAGGCAAACCATAAGACGGCAGTTTAGAAAGGAGACCCCGATGCTAAACTCGATGAAACGCTTTTGAAACACCGAGTGCAACAGCTATCGTTTTTTCGAATTTCTCAATTGAATGCTGCCAAATATGAGAAACATAAGCCAATGAGTCACTGGTTGATATTTGATGGCAAAATCCGTAAAGTCGATCATTAATTATTCCTGATTTCTCTAGATATTCGATAAGCTTCATATTGATTGCCTTTTTCATGAATTTGTAAATGATAGGAAGCAATACATTTGGTCTATAATTACAAGGTAAAGTTTTCTTTCCGTTCCAGGAAGCACTCTGAGTTTTCGTAATGCCCCCATCAGTTAAATAAAAAATGCGCTACCAAAAAATCAGTAAGACGCCCCAGAGCGCTTCAGCACCCCGAGATATTCCAGCCGAAACCTGTCCGCAAAAGGCTCTGTCTTTTGGAGGCAATCGTAAATGTGTGGGAAAGAAGGAATGTATTTATGTCTATTGAAAACATACTAATAGGTTTCTCAGACCGCAGAGTTTTATGAAAAAGTTGAAAAAAACACAGCTGTTATTTTTTTCGTGATTTTCAGGTTTCAAGATATCTGAAAAACGAGGAATTATCAATATATCTATACGAGTATAGGTGCTAACACTTCTGAAGTACGAAAACAAGCTGCGACTGTGATGAAAATGTTCCTCCTGAAGAAATCAAGAAATCATAATTTATGTTGTCTAGAAGGGCACGAAATGTTGATGCGATCAAGAAAACAATTTTTTCCGAAAGATTGTAGACTCTCGCGACCGGCAATTGATGAATTGTTAGAAGTTTTCGGCCTTCTCAGCTGTGATCCGCAGGTTTTTGGGCCGCAGATGCAGACAGGTACAAAAACCTGCGGACCACGGCTAAGAATCCCGAAAACTTCTAACAATTTATCAGTTTTCTCTGAATCAGGCTCACGTCCTATTAGGCAATTTCTCATATAATTAAAAATCGACTACCAAAGAATGAAAGAACTAATATGAAAATCCCTCCAGGAAGTCCTGAACATTTCAATAGGAAATCATATAAGAAGGGTGATGATGGCAACGTGTTATGTCACATGTCCAATATATTTCAATTGACAATTTTTTCCGTATGAATTCAACGACTCACGCACTTTCCCCACATAAGAGGTAATAAAGACAATGTTGAAGTCTTTTATGGCCACAATGGCATTATGAGGGTCCTCCAAGGAAGTTATAAAGACCGAGCATGAGACAACGCGTTTAATGTATAGTTATGTAGGAACTTAAGTGCTCTTGCAGGACACTGATACTGACAGTTTCGGATTACTAAGAGAGAAATATAGCAACATGGCAGCGAATGCGTGGCTCCAGAAACACGAAAGAGGTTCGTAAATCGGAAAATCGTTCTAGGAAATTAACCGCAATGTCTGAATTTGAAGGAAACCATCTGCAAAATCTGTTTTGTCAACCAAATTGGCATCATTACAATATAACTCAATGATCTGGATGTTCATGGCCGTTTAATGTTATTCTTGGATTATCTTATGTTCTAGTCTATGAAAATGAAAAATGAGGTTTTATCGGAAGAACATCTCGTGATTTTTCGAGCTCGTGAGTCAAATTAGTAGAATTCGGTTATCAGTGATATTCAATAAATCGACATTTTGCCGAAACAAATGCGTATATGAAATAACTAGTGAGATTTCAGTTATTGATTGGTTTTCGTTGGCTGAACCTCAAGTTTCAATAATAACTACCGTAATTCTTATGAAATTTTTTTGTTCTACATTTAATTTCCCTGAGTTTGCTATTTATTCTGTGTAGTTGTCATGAGGGTAACTTTTTATGTCAGATGTCATGAATCGTTCTCACAAAGATAATAGACAATAATGAATTGATATATAGTCAAGTGGCGAACTAGTACTTTGGGGAGGAGAAAGATATCTAATAGTCTAATAATGTTTCAAGATTTTCATTCATCCCTTTTTCATTTTTTATTTTTCCACTATGGAAGATTTGAAGAAAGTTCAAAAAACATAACTACTCGATATGTTGTTTTTTCACTTCAAGGGGTCAGGATATAACATCAAGAAGCACTTACCATAATCAGTCGATTTCAAAAAAATAGTGTGGAAACCATACCTGCAACAAACAAAGAAATTAAATGTGGAAAACTTTCCTTAATAAAGCAACTAGTTCATGGAACAACATTTGTTCAGAGATAGAGAGAGATAGATGACAAGATGTAATTCAATATTTAATCGGAAAACTTAATG
This sequence comes from Zygogramma bicolorata, assembly GCA_032362365.1. Lineage (NCBI taxonomy): Eukaryota > Metazoa > Arthropoda > Insecta > Coleoptera > Chrysomelidae > Zygogramma > Zygogramma bicolorata. The sequence continues at coordinate 28,867 of JAVJAQ010003411.1, read as the reverse complement.
AGAAAAATTTATTCCCAATTGTATTTTTCCAAGTTATTGATTTTTTTGTATCACATTTTATATCCGCAATACAAAAAAATTGTAATAAACTGCAACATCACTCGAAAATACTGTAGAAATGTTTTAAAGAGCCATTTTGCTATAGCTCAATATCGCTCACAAGTCGATGTCGACTTCAGCATAGGTGGAGTATTTTGATCATAACAAGCTAGGACTGAATGATACATAAACTGAACATAAACTGAAAAATATCTCCTAGTTGAAATATTTGCACAAAATTATTTCGACAATATCTAATAATATTATAAAAAATAAACATTCTGACGGCAATTTCATTTCGTAGGTTTTCAAATTTGTAGTTAACTTGATATTCAAGAACTATTTTTATGACAAAATGGTTAAGGCTTTCGCGGCCGAGGTTATTAGTATAACTACTTCTCTTCGGGCTTGAAGGCCGTCGTTCTTTGGAATTTCTTCCTGACGTTTCGCTAGCGCGAGTGGCCAGCTTCTTCAGAGGCTTATTCATCTCCGATGACTAAACAGTTCGATTTCTCAAGGCGTATTTATATTGATGCAGGTAGTCTGGAGTGTTAATTACTTCTGTCGGGTTCGGGGAATAATCATCATTATTAGTTGCCGCACTACCTGCTGTGATTTCATCATTTATTCTTGATTTCTTCAGAATCGGATTCCAAATTCTGTTTATAGTCAACGCTTCTTCCTTTCTGTTAAAATTGTCCGCATGTTTTTGGATCTCTATTGCCTCCCGTACCAGTCGGCTATGGTAACCTTGGTTGGGGGCAATCAGTGTTGCATTTTCGAACAGAATCTTGTGGTCGTTTATGAGAAAGAAGTTTGAGGGACTATTATCTTAACTTATCTCTTTCCCGAATAGAATGAAAATAGAAATTGCAAAGGGTGTTTGTAAGGTTTTGAGTTATAATTTATATATTGTTTTCGATTCGGGAAGAGAAAATAAAATGTTGGGTTTGTATTCTCTCATCAGATTTTAATATTCGGGAAATATCCTCTTAGGTTAGGTTAGGTAAGGTAAATACTTTGTTTATTTTACATATTGATCAAATATTACATCGTTGCCATCGGAATAACATAGCATAGAAACAACGGCCTTGGTAATTTGATGCTAGAAAGCTACTTCAAGGATCATAACAAAAATGACAGTATACGGAACGAACAATATACGCGTTATAACCATGCATTATTTTGGGAAACCCACAACTTTTCGGGCTGGATGCCGTCGAATTCGGCAAGGAAGTTAACATTTGGGGTGAAGGAATATATTCTGTAATTGAAAATATCATTCCTAAGATAACTTCTTCTGTTTTATTCATGGTACACAGGCTTATAACTTCACAACTTTTTTTTCTACGACTATAACACATAACTGCGCTATCTTAACTGCCCTTGATAGAACAGAGTGGTACATTGATGTCTTCGATTTGATTTCCTTACCTGATAGAACAATGACATTGTGACATTATGTTATAGTTGTAGTTTCTATCACATGATATCATCGAATGTCAAATTTCAAGCACTGACAGCCTTGCAGACAGACTTATTCAATTGTACCCGAATGGAAATTCGGAATGATCAAATTTGAAGTTTATATTGTTAATTGTTAAATCATTACGCTATTATCTGTTATAGCCGTAGAAAATATAAAGTGTATAACTCGCATGGAGTGTTTATTTCCGACTTCATACTCCTGGAAATGACTATAATCCCTTGCTGTCTAAACAATATACCATTTTCCATCACCCTAAGGCGTGAAAAACGTGCCAATTCCCGCTGCTCGGCTGAGAACAAAAGTGTGTTACCAGCGCGTCATTTTTCCATGGCGGAGTTTTCATTGTGACGAAAAAAAGGACCGGGGAAAGTTTTCATATACGACTGGGAACAGCCGGCGCCACAGCGAGCTCCCAGACGAGCTGCGAACTGAAAAGGGTTCTCCCAAATATCATTAAGTTGATTGACACGAAACACATTAAACGATGCTCGGGATTGCATGTCGCCGGCAAGACGCACGTCAAGGTGTAATTATTCATATTTATCGCTCCTTTGTGCGGGGACAAAACAAGTTGGAAATCGTTCGGAAGCTCGAAAAAGTACGCGAGGAATAGACAAATATACGGCGCCGGGATATCAATCATTCCGGTGTTTTGACAATGACAACTTCGTCGGTAGATGGGGCGTTGGAAACGAAAATGCCACGCCCCTCGCGTTGTTGGAGAGTGAATTATGAATTCCTCTTTCTCCGAAATGATAACGATGAATATATTATGAGGTGAAAAGTAGATAAACGCGACCACTACTTATTGCCTTCAGAGCAGGGTGGCCAGCCAGATCGCGGCTATTATAGTCCAACCGCCAAAAGGAGGGAGTCGTATACTTTTCAAGATCCCCTCGTTGTTTTTTCATGCTTAATGGGTCGCAGATCACGAATTTTCAGGTTTACAGTCCCAAAACCCGTTAGTTAATTATTTATTGACATTTTCATTGCAAAATAGAAATTTGTTCTCACTTTATCTAGCACTTACCATAAAGATAGTCCAAAGGGCTTCATCGATTCTACGAGGGAAATTACATGGAAAACAGCGTCTCTATTCACAATTGAATATAGAGGATTTATCAAGATATCTAATGAACAATTTGTCAAAGTAAGCGTATGAGCACTACAACTATATTCCTTCCGCGAATGCTTGAAGTTCACTCATACCCAGCTCATCGAAAACATGATTATTTTCAAGATTTCAACTATTAATATCATTCATGTATCAACGTGATTTTCGTACAATAACTATGAAAAAAATTGCAAAAGTAATGTAAGAAAATTCGCTTCAACTATTTGTTACACTGATTGTTAACTTCGTTAGTTTGTCGCAAATGGAATTCACTAATTCATTTTTCAAATTTATAATATCTCTGGCTGAGATTGCGGGGCTTGAACAGAAGTTCCTTCAGTTAAGAGAAATATTATGGCGACCGCTAGAACAGTTTGCGTTGCAACGGATGAGACTTCGTTGCTAAGAGGGATGTAGTTGCGGTGTGAATAGATTTTCGGTGATTATATCGATAAACCAGTTCGGTTAGATGTTTGAGACAACATCGATGGTAAATGTTATAATATTCTTCTAGTAATAATTGTCAATTATTTTCGATAACCAACATTCGAATTCGAAGGATAAATCAAGACTTATGTAGAATGGATCAGTACCTTTGGAATACTTAGACATCAATGCATGTACTTCAAATGTTCTGGGCGTAACCTTCTGGTTTTAAAATCAGACACCGAATGACGGTATCTTCATCACATTATTTGGCCAAATAGGAGAATAGTTTGGAGGTAATTTTTGACGAATATTGCTTGGGACGCGTATTGATTATAATGGTTTGAATATTTCATATAAGCGATCTCTGGGTACGAGATCCCGTGCCCCTTGCTAAGAAAAGGCTGTACCAGTTCTTACAATGACGAAAAAGTTTGGCATCAACTTTTTTCAGGTCTTTTAGCTGTTGACACCATATTGACTGTAGCAGATCACACAAGTCGCATGGGATCTCTGTTGCAGTACTTATGCCGATATGCCAAACCTACTTTGATAATACAATATTTTATTCGTACGGGGTGAAACCCAAACAATGTCGGAAAAATACAACTTTAGATATCGATGGTTGATCGATTGGTTGTGTATTTAAGTTGCTGCAGAGCTTAACATTGAAAATATCTATGTTGTTGAACTGATATTATTCATCATTACCTGATATGGTGATTCAGATATTGGTAACAAGTTATCGAACCCATATATTATCACATATTTCACAAATACCGGTATGAAAATGCGGTTTCAGAGCAAGATCTTCATCCTACAAGCAAATCGATTGAACTGCATATTTTGAGAGCTTCTGCGTTGCCCATCAACAAACTAATTTAATCCAGGCTGATTGCATAAAACTGAATCCTTTTCAATTTTGTTATGTTTTTGAAAATGGTTATATACTTCCGAAGAAAACAGTAACATTGTACCCATCCATAGATAAACTTATACTAAATTGCAATTGTTAATCGTGCTTTACCAAATTATGTAGTTGTAGATCGAAAGGGTTCTTTCGTATATCTTTTTGTAATGTGGGTCAGCATTTTTCCACTTAAAACAAACAAAACATAAACAGCGTTCTTGCTTGGAGGAAGCACATACATTAGATCCTTAAGGTTGGCAACGTCCAACAATAAACCTGGTTTTGCTAATCTAGCGAAAGATGCTCAAACGCAATGCTCACACTATTATGAGTATGTAGTTACTGAGAAGAATTTTCCACCAGACAGCTGTATGTATGTATATCAGATTGCTTCCAGAAAGTTTTCTGTCTGGGAATCCAACGCAGTAGATTAGAGAAACGTTAACAAAATAGTATGAAAAAATATGTTATGAAGCTAAGTTCGATAAAACCAGATAGTGAACCGTCGCCTTGCACCAGGGTTCAGAAGATGGGACTGAATCAGAGTATATTCATTCGAAGAGATACACGCGAGAAAATCTAAGCCAACAAATTATGACGATGCCAGAAATTGATCAAAACCCATTCTTTATTGTGGTATATTGGAACAGCTTCCGGTTGAAACTCCATTTTCCTCTTTGATCAATGACACCCTTGACGAAACCAGAGTTAAAGGAGTCCTCCGAAAGCAAAATAAAACATCACCTAGTAATTATAGTCCTATATATAATTAATAAATGGGTCGAATAAGGAAATAGTCACTCAATAGAAGGGCTAGGGATAGGAATAGTGAATCTTAGCTTTATTTTCCTTGGTGATCTGTTGTGGGTTCTCTCTTTGAATTATCTTTGATGCAGGATATCTAAGTTCTGCATTAACACAAATCTCGGTTCATTGAGGTACATTTATGAAGCTTTCGACATGAACTCCACTTTTGGACCAATTATATCAACCAAGGAAGCTGGTGAAACATTTTATGATACCAAGTCTGTGACTGTTCGAATGCGTGAATTTTTTCTCCAACTTACTATAAGAAATATCTATACATCGTTGAAACACGCATTTCTGATATGACTACAGTGATAATTCTCAAAATCCCGTCACCTACCCGCTAGCATATGTGATTTCTTCAAACTATCCTATAGTCATTTTCTAAGACCCTGTAAAATAGCCAGAGTTCATTCAGTCCCTAGAAGGGAAAAAGTCGTCACCATTAACCTATAGACTCAAATGTTTAGGTTTCGCAGACAAAATACCAAGCTTAGAATTAGGTATTTTGAATAGAAATCACAATCAACCATATGTTTTTTCCACTGTTTATCAACTCGTCGAACAAATAATAGCACATGAACAACAAACTCTCAGAATGGGGTTATTTCATCGTAAGTTTCTGGATCAGTCGAAATGGAAATCACTTTCTTTCATGATTGATATTGATTGCATAGAATAACGCTATCCAAGATGTGATTTATAGTACAAGGAATATACCAATAGGAGTGTACATACATTGAAATATACTGAATCTGATTTGCAGTTGACGGATCAAAATTCCGTGTGGGAGTTAACATACAGCTCTTAAACTAGGGAGCAAGTACAAACTTGTAAATGCATCAAAGTGAAGATTTCCGCCAAGCTAAGAGTTGGGGAATCATAAGGAAAAGAACTACCGAAGGTCACACTAGGTTTCCGTATTTATTACGAAGGAAATATAAATGCTACAGATCGAGTCATGAACACTATGCGTTGATTCATCCGATAGTCACTACAAATTCTCATCATTCCCCGAGAATGAATGAATCTCAAAATATTGGTGATGATAACCAAATGCCGGAAGTATGGTTTTCCTGAATGTGAAACCGACTCTCAATGTCTAATATTCTTTAATTTTCTTCTCACAAAACGATGACGCTTTCGGAATTAGTGCGAAATCTCACTTCATAATTGAAAACCACGCCAACTTCATGCGGTATTTGCTGAATCTACTCCACCTGATTATTTATCATTGAAGTTATATGTTTTTCAATGCTAGTTTTCCCACAGGAAGGGGAAATAAAATGCATTATCAACCGCAATCTGAAAGAGGATTCGTTTGCTTCTCTTGCATCCTATAAGGGAGTCGTTAATATTCGTTGAAGAAAGTTCACTATCGACTTCGACGTAAGGAATCCAAATGGAAGGTCCCCACGATAATAGATGATGTATGCATAAGGGCATTTCAGATCCCATGCCATTATAACTCCTCCTCTCCATAAATTCAATAAAGTGTCAATATTTTTTCCCGCTTCCTAAGTCGTTTTAGGATCTTAGGGCTATCACATTATGTATATCCTTGGCGAATATATATGAGAAAAGACGTCATCGAGAATGAATTTTTTATATATAAGATTTTCCATCGAGTCAGCAGCGAAATATCATTTATTCGAATTTCATGCACAGTGTATTTCGAATCTGCAGGCAGGGAGGGAAATAATCGGATTTTCCATGATTGAACAGTATCCTATAATGTTTAATGGAAATCGGAGAGGTGGTATCTGCATATTCATCTGAAAATTCGACGCAGGACAGAAATCATTATTGCCGGTGTACAGGATGTGTCCTCTATCAGGACTTCTGTTTGATTGATAGAAGAGTTATCAAGAGAAAACTATAATTCACAATCACAATAACTCGAAATGAAATGAAATGATAATAATTTAGTATGATGAAAAACTAATCAACCCTGCAACATTTGTATATGTTTATAGGTTGTACTCGGTAACAAATTCATAAAATCCATTATTATGAATAGCATACGCATAAATATTTACGTAGATGAAACAGAGAGCTAGATTTTGGTTCAGATTATTGAAATTAATACTGCCAGATTTATTTGACGTTCGACAGGTATAGAGAAATAATAATTCAAACTAAGAAGAACAAAAAGTGTTAAACTGAAATTGAAAACTGCCAATTTCTTAACCAGTCATCTTGTTGAACAAATGATTCTTTTTCAGCTCAAACATAATCAGAAGGTTGAATATTCCACAATAGGACTAATTTTGCGAATAGGAGACAATACTACTAGTCCTTGTTTATTGTATATTATGATGACTGGACCATGTTATTAAAAAAATGCCTAACCTATAATCGCTGATTTCACTCGTTATTCTGATGTCACAACTTATTGGTTTCAGTTCATCAGATGAGTTTCACTGAAACTTTTTTGCCAATAATTTCGGTTTTTCTGAATGGCTGAAATCTTCTCGAAATTCAGTATCGTATTGTGTAAAATATCAAGATCATGTGATAAAGTATGATAAATTTCACTCAAAAAGCTCCAATTCCAGGATGGTTACAATTTCGATTATTTTAGGGAAGAGTGGTTCCGTTAGAAATTTTCATATTGAGTGACAGAAAGTATATTAAAGACATTGAACTTGTTGATGATCATCAAGGATATTTCTTCAAGAAGTCATTTATAAACTCGAGTATGGATGTTCAGATGGATATTAACTATTTCCATGCAAACATAATATTTTTTGGCCACCAAATGCTTTGATATAAGGTCTTGCCTCATATTATTGATAATATGTAGAAACAAACTCTTGAACACATCCAACAAAAACTTTCACACAAGCAATAAATAGCTATTACAGGTTTCTTGTCATAACTATTCACCCTTATGGCAGTATAATTGAAAAAGTCACATTATAATAAATATATGGTGGGGATAACGAGAGTATGGAAAATAACTTCATATCTCGTACATTTTCAGAATTGCCAATATCAATTGTTCCCTGTCAATCGCGATCAAAAATACAATACTTTATATATGCCACTCACCAGGAATGGGATTGATGGGAACATTTCGATGGCAATAAAAATATTAAAAATTAACGGATCTACATTTGGGTCATGCATATTTCATCCCTCTCGAATGTTCCATCACGCCACTTGGATGTAAAAACGAACGAACAGAAATACAATACATATGATAATACGACATGGGAAAGCCATATGAACAGTTGAATATGCATCAGAGTATTTGTGAAGCCTTGGGAGGCTTGGATCAAAAAATGATCCATCAGTTTTATTCGATTCTACATGACTACGGTGGAGCATATAATAAAAATTCAATTGTTTCCTCATTCTTCAAAAATAATTGACGTTCTGTGATTGACATCAAAACATTAGAATTGAAGCTATTCGATGGTTATGTTTAACTTTTTCTGCCTAGGCAATGAAAGAGGCAATTACCAAGATTATTTTCGTATAACCATTTGTTGCATTTTCGACTTCTGATTCTGAAGAAAAAATATCATGTTTTCATGTGTGTTGCTCGCATGTTTAGAACAATATTGGTTCAATATCACGGAAATATTGGTATCACGGAAATATTGGCCTAATTAATACTCTAGATATTATATTGGCATGAAACAAAGTGCACATTTAGCGATATTGGTTCAATGTTCAAAAAAAATATTTTCGTAGTTTTTCTTGTTCTTAACATACCACAATCTGAATTAATGAGAATTATTATTGGAAGAAGTGTAGAAGGTTAGATTTTTAATTTACTTCGAAAAGTTGCTGCATTGTTTGAGAATCATGTATAGGCTCCAATATTAATACTTATTTTTGAGACTGTGGTGGGTTAAAAACCAAAGAACTACCGAGAGAGGATCCAGCCACCACAAAATAATGACATTCAAAAAGTGCATATTGCAATGTATTGATTGGGTTTTGCTAATAAGTAATATTCAGCTCCACTCTGTATGTTCCACAATGTACAGAAAAAAAAAGGACATCGTGCTTTTTTTTCTGGAAGCGTTTTGTACTCGAACACCAAATGCAAGAGACGAATAAAACTCACTTCAGCCATCGTCCATAGATATTCTAATAAGTCCGCTCACTCTCAGCAGCGACCCAAATCATCACCGTCCGTCCTCGCGCGTCCCTTGTCTGGCCGGTCGGTCGTCACTGCCCGTCTGACGGGAGAGCCAGTTCAACAGAGTGTCTCCGATTGAACAGTTCGCATCGTTCCGGCCAGTTATACTTAGTGCGTGAAATAAACATTCTATTGGAACTTTTATTCTTGTAGTTATTTGAACATTTTTTAAAGAGGAAAGAAAGTTACGAATTCTCTGGAATTTTTTTTTTGGTTGGGGGCTTACTGTCTCCTCCGTTTTGAATTCATGAAAATTGAAAATTATAAATTTTTATTGACGCCTAATCTCAATCAGGATTATCTCGAGAATTACTTTGGTCAAATCAGAAATGCTTGTGGAAACGCTAGAAATCCAAGTGCCATTCAGTTTACCAGAGCATTTAAAAAACTTTTTGCTGTAGGATATTTGCAGTAGCGATATATTGCTTTATATAACATCGGAGTCATTGAAAAATATTGAAAGTTTTCAGGAAAAAAATAACGAAAATATTTCTCCAATTATAAAAATAGAATCATCCGATTATAGGAATTTAATATCAGAGGAGGGAAATGCACTGGCATATGTTGCTGGATATTTTTTACGTAGATGTCTCTCAGAACATTCTTGTCATATTTGTTTGGAATATTGTTCATCATCCGAAAGAGACAAGTCTACTTCATTTTGTGAGCTCAAAGCTCACAAAGGTAGTAAAAATATATTTGGTGGCTTAACAGTCCCTCCCAATGATTTTTCGAAGTATTTAATACAATTAGGGCTGGTCTTTTCACTTATAGATAAAGTCCTTGATAACTTATTTGTCAGATATCGATATGTATTCCTGTGTAGTTTATGTGATGGATAGTTATCAGAGACCTTATCTATAAGTGAAAAGACCGGCCCTTAGAGAATATTTTTGTTTCGAATTTTTATGATTACTGCATACAAGATGGTGTAGGAAACATATTTTTAAAAGAATATTCCAATGTAGAATTCACCCATCCATGTAGCAATTTTCCCAAAGACTATTAACTTTCATTGTTTACAAGAGTTCGAATCTATTACACAATCAAATTTGCAAACAGGCAAATAAGATCTCAATGTTTAAATAAACAATATCCGAAACTCAAAATTTTGCAAAATTTGTAAATATTTTAAATATTAGATGTCGTTTTTTGACCTTAGTAGATTTATTTAGGTGGGGGATGGTTGGGGTTAGGTCGAATAACTGAAACCACTAATATCGTTTTCGACGTTTCGACTTTTATAAAGTCATCCTCAGGGCATTACAAAGTTGCAGTGAATCAGATATAAATACACACATACAGGTGAAAAATTATTTAAATTTGCGACTATAAATATATATGCCAAAATACTGAATAGATTATAATTACACTATTAGGGTATACTCAAGAAAACAACAAATCACAATTCAATTAGGTAATAGGTAAATAAAGATTATTCATCTTCATTTTTTCTTCATTGTGGAGTCCCTTTATAAGTATCTCACTTTTTACCTGCCCATAATTTAAGAAATCAGGTGATTCATGCCAGTTATTAAAACGAAATATTCCTCAATTTATTGTTATTAGAATCTCATATTATATAATCATCCCAATGAAAGATCATACAAAAACATAAATAATATATAATGAATATGATCAACACTTGACGCCTGACCCTCGTAGACACACTTTCGAGTAAACATATTGTTCGCGCTGCTGACTGACCCTCGTATAACGTATTTCTGCTAGTAGCCCGCATGATTTACGACCGCTCGCAAAAAAAGCGGCATATTTTAACCACATCAAAGGAGTTACCAGACATATTAGAATATCTATGGACGATGCTTCAGCCCTAGCTCGAGTATATTTATTGTATCCTTTAACATTACACATATCATTACGCCCATGTTGTTATATTCGGATTTACTCATTTAATATCGCCCTATTGAACTAATATTTTATATTTGAAACTATAATCATTCATTATTTATCTTATTCAACTTCAGAACTCCTGACTTTCACTTATGTGTACTTACCGAATACTAACCTGAAAACAAAAACACTGGCCGCTGCGGGTCTTGAACTCACTATCACCAGTTTGCCAATTTTGCTCATACAGACATCACGCTACGTAGATGACTTGTGTTGAGTCACGTGGTATATATGTGGTGACTTTGATTTATGTTCGATGCAAATCACATTTTTTAGTGAAAAAACATTTTACTTTCGAAAAGAACCAGATGAAACTTTGGTTGAATTGAGAATCTGTTTGAACAAATACTGAAGGATAACTGTTTTTTACGAAGGAGGATTCGTATATGAAAAAACCAACTGTGAGAAACAATCTTGAGATCATTTCGTGGGGTTAAAATTCACTGAATTTCAATATTTTACTCTTCAATATCTCTTTTTTTCAAGTAATTATTCAATATAATATAAAATCACAAGTAAAAATAGAAATTATGACAAGAAATAAAAAGGGTAAATGAATAAAAAAAATGAAAATAAATGAAATAGAATAAAATATAAAATAATGTCAATTGGAAAATTCAGTTTCCTCCTATTCATTATGGTTCTCTTGTTCATAAGGTAAAACGTACGCCTTGCCACTTACGAGAGATATCAGTTTTACATTACCAATATCGAGATCTCGGTTTTAAAACGATATGTTGTCACTATTGAAATCACAGTACCACCTTCAAGTTTTGATTCGAAAATTTCGATTTGAATATACTTGTTTCAGTGCGGATTCAAATCTCAAGCAATATCGGAATTGGTATATTTGTACTGCGGTATTATGCCAATATGACACCTGACTTGATGATTCAATATCAGAATCTACTCTCCCAAACAATATTAGACATATACTGAAGTTCTAATATTAAGAATTGGGTATGAAAATTAGATGTAATCAAGATTGAAATCCCCATATAACTGATATCATTAAATATAACTATATTGGTAACTATATTATTGGTAATAATCTATCTAAGCCACATATTATCAATATTGCACGTTACAGTTTGCAATTTGAATCAATTATCAATATTGAACAAATATTCCTATTGAAATAATGTTTTTCGAATATTGATCCATGTCAGTTCAACATAATTTTTTTACACTTCTTCACACTATGGATTATCAGTTGATAAAATAATCAGTTACTTACCTACCTCATTTTCTCTCGCAGTGAAGTTTCATTTCAAAATATTCAAAAACTGGAAGGAAATACTTTTTTCCTCGATTCGGAAAAATTTATGTGTATAAATTGCATTTTTTATCCCTTTTCCTCCGCCCCCAAACTGAAAATATGCACCCTAGAACATTCCTCTGAATTTCGATGACTTCTCCAATATATCAGCCAGGTTCGATCTGAAATATAACCCGCAGTAGGCGATGATATACAGCTATCCTCTGCAAAATAGAACGAATAGCGTTCACAGGTGAACCATCTCACATTCAAATTTCCGCAAATCATCATGATTCATAATATTTTCGACGTTGCGCTTCTTTTCCTTTTCCCCCGCAGGAAATAAATGGATACAATGCCATGTTAGGAATGATATATCCTCGCGCCCCTGCTGAAATTTTATTTTCTCTGTAGTTGGGTACGAATTGGATAAATGAAAGAGTGCGAGAGAAAAAGATGAAACGTGACAGAAGGGGCCTGTTTAATTTTCGTAATGTTTACTCTATATCAGGCCAGCGGAAAGCAGAGTTGTACGTAGAAACAATGCTTTTTTTATCATTCTGATTGATACTATTTTCATTGAACTAGAAGAACGGTGAGTGAGTTCTTGTAAGGATCTTAGTGAAAACACTTCGTCTACCACTTCAGATTTTGAGCTCATCGTAAAATATGATATATTAACCATGAAACATATTCTAGCTCATTTCATTGGAACATCGCAGAAGGGTCGGAGACTTGTCTCTCTTCTATAGATACTTTCACGGTCGATGCTCTTCCGAATTGTTATCAATCGTTCCCCGCTTGGCAATATCTACACGGATGACTCGACGAGTACAGAATTCCCAACCTTTTTTTGTGAATTTGAAAACCTGTCGAACCTCTCTTGCTCAGAAATCTTTTTTCAATAGAACGGTTGAGCTTTGGAACTCCTTGCCAAAAGAGGTTTTTCCTGAGGCTTACAAACATCAGAGATTCAAAGTGAATGTTATCTCCTGTCCCTTGATTCATGAGGTGTTCTTTGAACATTACAGGGCTTTCCTTTCGTGTGAATCTGCATGTAAAAAAAGCAATTTTATAATCAATAATAGTTGCGAGAACGTTTCGGAGAAACAAATGATAAAACTCTAAGTATTTCTCCCAGAAATGTTTTCAGTATGTTTGCAAAAAAGCTATGAGTAAGAAATTGGCACCGTTTTATAAAACTCTATAGTCTTAAATAATATTTTGCCAGGCCTTTTTCAAGCACTACAAAATAGTTCTATAAACATTGTGGCAGTTACAATGAAATTTTTCTGATACTCCCATAAAGTAGGTAGTTCTACTTTTGCAACTAATTCAAGCTATAGTATTAGAATCATTCGGGGGGGGAGGAAAAGCTGACTTATATTATACCCACCGTAATCGTAGCATTTCAACTAATGTGTATAACACAATCATTTTTAACCTAGTTACGTTTCGTTATTGACTTATGTGATTCACACAGTTAACATTTGCGGTTGTTTTCGACGAAAGACAAAAAAAAGGATATTTTGACTTATGTGCTTATTCCCACTAACGCACATTAAAAGAAAATTTTGTTTTTGACACTAGAGAAATATTATAGATATGTCAGCAATCGAAAACTTACAAATCAATGGTGGAAAGCCATTTTAATAATTTGGGAGAGGCTTCAGAATTTTTACTGCGAATGAAATTCTATTTACAAATGATTAGCTTATTATTAGTAAAATTCAAGCACGCCCCTCTTTCATAAATGTTTTGGAACAAAAAATTATCATACAAAAATTCACTTTGTCAACGTCCTAATCTACTAGTCGTAAACTCAACTCAGTTTGTTCTAAATAATATATTCTTATGATATCTATGTACTTTTCAGCTGTTAATATCACTATATGTGCGGTTTTTTATATTTCCAACTCATCTTATGTCAGTATTCCGGATCGCTATCATTTAAAAATGGCGTCGTTCTATAAAATGATATGGTATCAATAGCAAGCAGTTTAACGTATTTTAGCTGCTTTGTTACTCCTATAAAACTATCAGAAAACACTTAGTTCTAGGAGTGATGGTTTTGCGGCAGAGTTGCATATCGACGTTGGGTTTAACGCAATATTTTTTGTTGATTCTTTTGATTCACTTAACTACACCGGTTTTTGAAAATAAACGATAGAAATTCCTCTATCTCTGAACAGCATATTTACAAAAAAACAGTTTTCGTCCGAACGAACCACTTTCCTTATTTTTTTCTCCAATGACCAATATAACACGATATTTGAGGTATATAGTTATAGGGACGATAGTCAAATAAAACTGACTTCATTACACGACCTCTGAGATCAATGTCAGCTGTTTATTATTAAATACTGCATTTTATTCTTGGCGACAGCAAACATATATTCGCAGAAGCAATTTCAATTTATAACAGGTATTTAATTGTTTTATAATTGTAATGGATATACCATACTATGAAATAGTTGGGAAATTATCATTGAAGTGACAATATGGTGATAGAAACAAAATTGTGTTTGAAAGCATTCCAATGAGAGAAATTCATTGAATCTACAGGAAGAAAGGCTTGTGATACTTTTATAAAATCCATAAAAACCTTGCAGAGAAGTGCTATAAAACTGCTACTTTCATAGGAAAATATGTTTTATAAAGTAGGGTAAAAACGTTTTTGTGAAAAATTCATGACTATTTTATAACGGTTTTTCAATTTAATTTTATGAACGTTTCTATGACAAAGTTATGAAACACTTTCCTTTCCTACGACTGTATTGTGTTCACGGCTCGTCTGATATGATCAATTAGCATTCTGGAAGTAAGTATAAAACACCAACAAATTAAAACTGTTGCAAATATTCAAAAATGAACAATTTGTTCAGGCCAGCCTCAACTCCCCTACACTGTAGGTTGACGGACTAACACCTATTAGAAAACAACTACTCCCCTGGCTAATACCACGAAGGGCATTGTATTACATCCAACAGGTGTTAGTGCGGGATTCTTCACAGAAGAAATTCCACATATGCTCTTGGCGATACAGCTACCAGAATTGATTTTCAATTATTGGGACGGGACACACTTGCAGACCGGTTTCGGGCTATTTGGCCTCTCGTCAGTACAAGGCAGTGCCATCATCAACATGAGTCGATGACTTCCCATAATTAAAAATCATACTGGCTTTAAATCAAATATTCAAAAATGAACAATTTGTTCAGGCCAGCCTCAACTCACCTACACTGTAGTCAACCTACGGTGTAGGTGAGTTGAGGCTGGCCTGAACAAATTGTTCATTTTTGAATATTTGATTTAAAGCCAGTCTTCAAGCATTCCCATGAATATTTGTTTTATTAAAACTGTTGCAGTTCGAAAGTGGTGGTTGAATTTTTTCTCCGCAGTTCCTTAGATTTTCAAACTACCACAACTAGGAAAAATGAAGATTCAATATTGAAATCTCCACATGTGTAGATGGACACATTCCTAATCCATCCCGAAAAGTTGCTGTGTTAATTGAAAACACTTCCTCCTGAAAGAAACACGTCCTTTCAGTCAGCAACTCCTCGTACAAATCAGATTGCAAAAAAAAAATCTTGATTGAATGAGCTGAATTTTCATGTAACAACTTTCTTCATCCCACAAAACTTTCATTTCTACAATTTGTACACATGAATGATTGTTGCACGCAAATTCATCCCAATATAGAATGGAAGTATAGCAAACACGGAAAGGTACCGAATTGGTTTCAATAGACGAATGTTTTCATCACGCAACATATACATTATTGAAATACGTGGCCTGTATGAATGTTGCATGGCTCAATTCAACTGTCATCTGTCATATTCCTGGCAATCGATCATATTTTTGAAACGCACCGGTTCCAGTTTTCACCAGTTTGATATTGCAATTACAATAACATTTGATTTACTTGCCTGAGGTGGGGGTTTCGAAGGACGAGATAATTACCCAATAAACATTTTTGTGTATATAATAGTTACCGTAAATGTTATATCACCTGCCTTAAATAACTTGAATGTATGTAGTTAGGTAACGGGACTATCACCGTTGCCCTCATAAACCCCTTAAAGAGTTTAAATAAAGCATTTATAGAGGCTACGATCACCTTCGTTTAGTAACGCTATATAACTTTAAGTTTTGTTAACACAAGGAACAGAAACGTTCTGGGAACCGCTATATAACTTCCTAAATAACCGCAACTGAACACCTTTAGTAACGTAATATAGTGTTATAAGTGTTTCAGAAGACCTTATAAAGCTTGCATATACTGGTGATGGTAATATTTCTGTTACCAAGTTCTGCTGCTTCTTCCTGTCACTTGTCAATTCTGTCATATCTTGATAGGTTATACTTTCTCTCTCTTGAACACGTTTTTATTTATGACTTTCTCTCATTTCAAAATTATTCTTTTACATGATGGGTAGGTACTTGAAACAGAGAAGCAAACAAAATAATAATGAAGTATAATAATTGATACTACGTGAATCTTTCTGAGACTTTATTATTAGAGTATGACGCCAAATTGACGTGGAAATTTTTTTTTACTGCAAATATTAACAGGATACTTCGAAAAAAAACAGGGGCCTTCAAAATTCCGAGTAATAATAGAATTTCAATTCAGATTTTATGGGAGTCATATATTTTTTTACACGATTTATCTTTTTTACATCAAAGATCATTTGCGTCGCTTCTATTCGACAAGTGATTATTCATTTTGGATTGTTCCGGAAAATAAATTAAATATTACTTGGTATAATTATTATGAGATTATGATAGCGTCTGATATCGGCCAAAAATAATCATGGCGGAATCAACATTAGTTACCTTTTTATTCATTAGAAAGCTTTATATAACTCCATGTTACCTAATATATTCTAAAGTAATACTTTATACCTCTGATTAGTGGTATTATATAACTCTAGGTTGACAAGTCATCTAGTGGTATCTAGTGTAGCTTAAAGTGATGAAATAAAACTTGACAACCTCTAAAACCCATTATATAAATTAGAGTAACACACTGTACTAGAAGTGGTGTTAAATACCCTAGGTTAGGCAACCCGTAATATGTTCTAACCTCAAATTGTTCATGTTGTCGCAATGTTTATCATCTGTAAAAATTGTTCATATTCAATTTGAGATACTTACCCAACATATCTATACAACACAAAAAAGAGATGAGCTATAAATATTTTCCTATAACCTGCAAACGACGCTGTAAATAATAAAAATAAAAGCTAGTGCGCATGCTTTTATTTGTCAAAATAACTTCAAGATTTATAAGGGTAATTTGTATGTATAATGGTAACGGCAGTTTTAAGAAAGAAACGATCGTTACCAATATGACCACCAAAAGTTTTATAACGTAATCTTGCAAACACTACCGTCTCCAAGTTTTTATTGAGGTGATCAGAACACTACTATGTAACTCAGGATACATCAGTTATATTGAAGAGGTTCTGACAACCTTTATATCCCTTTCTTATAAATACTATGGTAACCACTGCCATAAGTTCTTTAAAAATGGTTATAGAAATAGTTATATAACTTCGTTATATTACTAGAGTTTACAGTTGCGTAATAAACCCGTTATATAACTACATTACTGAAGGTGAGAATATAAAACTTCTTATATAATCCCGTTAACATTATATTCCCTTTATATATCTAAGCGTTACTATAAGTAACGAAAATTGTTTATTGGGTACAAATGTCTCCTTTTGACATATTGTTCTTATATTCTGATTAGACAAATGATTTAATATTTGATTTAAATATAAATGGAAGATTTCCCATGCAATTAAAGCAATCAAAATGTTCAAACATTGTACATTATTATACCTTAATATTTCGAAGTTAAAATTCGAAGGTATCTTGAAAGGCCTGAGAATTTTACACGATTGACAATTTTAAATTTCAACAAATCAAATGGCTAAGCAATAGATATCAGAATGTATCTGAACAATGAAAATTACAACAAAGCGTATGTTCTTTATCTAGGATTGGGAATATACAGTGCTGAGTATTTTAACACGACCTGGACAATACGATACGATACCAATCGGTCCTTACACATCGAATAGAATGTTTAGTGTACGTATAGTTGTTATAATGTTTTTCTACTCCTTTTATTTCAAAACGTTCATTACGTTTTTGACAGATGTTAGATAATGGCTCATTTACAACAAGTGTTTTCTAAATTAATGATGGCCGCTTCCAGAATTGTTGTTTTAAAACTATTGGATTTGTGACATTTGACTTGATGAATTTGATATCATGACTTCATTCAATGGTCCAAAAGTCAAAGTCAGCGAATTTTTGTTTCAAGTTCTTCCTGAAATTGAATTGAAAAGGATAGTTTTCGGAAATGTATTGTATAACTATGTGTGGATTGGTCCAAAAGTCAAAGTCAGCGAATTTTTGTTCCAAGTTCTTTGTGAAATTGAATTGAAAAGGATAGTTTTCGGAAATTTATTGTTCAACAGTGTGTGGATTGGTACTGTATCTGATTATATTCATGAAGCAAGCAATTTTTCTTCAACTTTCTGTCATCCAGTGTCTCGTTGATTATTAAAAATGAGGAATATCGAAGAAATTTTCGTTAAACCAGTAGCATGCTGGGAGGAGAATAAATTATAGAACGCAACTCGAGGATAAGGCTAGTTACGTGTTCACAATTTTTGCTCATGTGAAATGGGCTACTTATCCTCGTTACGTGATACACTATTTAATAGTCACGTTTGCTGATTGTCTTGGGTTAAGATAGAGTGCTTTGCATTCTGATCATGTCTGATTCAGTGCTTCTTCACACTTTTGAATGATAAAAACGAAAAGTCATTTTTGTTTTTTGTTTACAAATGGTATGAAGTAGGTATATGTTTTCGCTCTGGTGAAGGGATATCACTATACAGTTGGTACCCAGGCCATGGGAATACAATAATGAACCTCTGAGACAAATAAAATACTACGGAATCCCAAATGTATTTACCGAAACCATCATCCTCTGTTCAAGACCAAGCTCACGAACTGTCTTCTTGAGAAAACGTTTCCCGACCAATATCACTCCACCTTCCACCTCATTCGACAATTTGATATACCATGGATGATAACAATGACCTACTAATGATTAAGCCAATTGGTAAACTGAATTGTGGGTTATTCAGGGTGTTTTTACAGGTTCATGTCACCTCCCTCCGAAATATAAAGTTTATGTATATGAATTCACCTGGCGATACAAAAAGCAGTATGAAAATTTGAGTTGATGACTAATCCGATGTACCTAATAGTTAACATGCAAATTATATTTTTCCTTCAAAATTCATGTCATAAACATAAGCAGCAAGCATATCAGAGTATCATAGTAACAGTGAAACATGAAAAAACTGTTTCTCTAATATATATATATATATATATATATATATATGTGTGTGTGTGTGTGTATCAGGTGAAGATTAACAAAATATACAGAAGGGTTATAACATAGTGACCGAAATACAAGGTATATCACGATATCACGATAGCCTGATACGGCGTATGTTAATGTAGGTCACTCAAATACCAAGGTGATGATCCTTATTCTCCCTCTTCATTATTTGTCTTCACATTGATAAAAATTGGCACCACTGGATCACAAGTGTAGATGAACCCATTCATTTGTTTCATGTCATTAGTGTGGTGTTTCTATCTGATATATTTCTACTACGGTCTTTTTAATTTTTCAATTTTTTTTTATATGCAGAGTCACACGAAAGGGGAGCCTTGTAATGTTCAAAGAAAACCGCGCGAATCAAGAGACCGGAGATACGAATTAGCATTCACTTTGAATTTCTGAAGTTTGTAAGCCTCAGGAAAAATCTCTTTTGGCAAGGAGTTGCAAAGCTCAGCTTCTATTGAAAAGAGATCCCTGAGCAAGAGAGGTTCGAAAAGTTTCCAAATCCACAACAAAATGGTGGGAATTCTGTACTCGTCGAGTCATCCGTGTAGATATTGCCAAGGGAGGAACGATTGATAACAATTCGGAAGAGCATCGACGGTGAAAGTATCTGTAGAAGAGAGACAAGTCTCCAATGAAGTGAGCGAGTCTGTGAGCGAAGAATCGCCAACAAAAAGAATTGCCTTTCTCTTAATAAAATCAAGAAGCCTCAATGAATGTTTTGGTGCCGAACTCCACACATGAGAACTGTATTCCATGACTGGTCGTATCTGAGCCTTGTAGATCATTAGAAGCTGGCGAGAAGTGAAGTATTTCTTCGCACGAAAGAGAAATCATAGTTTCTGGAAAGCACTTTTAGCGATCGACCTCACATGGTTTTCCCATGAGAGATTATCACTGATCGTAATTCCTATCATCGATATACTTGATTTTGTAGGAAAATTCACTCCTGACATCTGAATACTAGATGATGATAGATCAGCTTTTCTTGAGAAGAGACATGCCTGGGTTTTCGTAGCATTAAATTGCACGAAGTTCATGTTACCCCATTCTATTATTTTCGCCGAGTCGTCGTTAATTTTATTGACGTGAATGTTTCTTTGAATTTTTGTTTCTCGAGCTGGTATGGGGACTTAGGAAGAAAAACTGGTATGAAGAGTACTGTCGTCCGCAAAACTATGTATTGAACAAGATGTTTTCTCGAGCAAATCATTTTTCCAGTATGTCTGATTGTTTCCGAAAAATAACAATTTCAATATATTCTTCTCAAAAGGTAAATTTTTCACTAAAAATATCATGTTTTCTCATAACAGTGATACGATAAAAGTTCTGAGATGATATGTATATGTGCGATGTGTCATGAAAACTTATTTTCACAGAGCAAAGGAGAACATTCTTATAAAAGTCTGAATGTTTATGGAAAAAATTACTTTTTCTAACAATATTTTCAAAAGGTAATTGAAATTTTTGTTGGGAAATGCTATTTCCAGGCGCTTTGAGCAGAAAATATTCATCCAACTGCTAAACTACCAAATTTTATGAATCTCTCGCTAATTAACTCGGACCCCAAGGGGAAAAGAACTTTAAAGCGATCACCAGTATTTTATCTGAATTTCCATAGTCCATTACGCTCGTCTTATATTGCCAATCGAAACAGTAATTTGCAATATCGAATCAGTATGAAAACATTTCTTTCATACCAATTCATCATCGTCTCCCGAATTACATGCAAATACTGTTGCTAATTAATATTTATGATTCAAGAATGGGATAAAAGACTAAAAGTGCTCCAGATTATACTCCAGTGGAATTAAACTTTCTCTGAGAAGTTAAAAAATTGTTCTTGTGGCGATGCTGTTCCCATACACCACACGATATCCTATGGACATCCAGTTCATGTCTAATTCAGGTCGGAATAGCCTTGGACCAATTTTGGATATCCATAGGATATCCAAAGTATTCCCAGTAAAAAATATCCATACGATGTACAAAATGGATATCCTTTCGAATATCCACGATGGATATTCATGAAGGATATCTTATGGACATCCATTTCGTACATTTATTGTATAAATAATTAATGTTTCTTCCGCAGTGACACCCTACGAATTGGCAACGTGATTGGGCCATTTACATGGACATTCCAGCAAGAAAGTTGATATATCTAACTTTTAATCCTTATTAATAATATTTGAATATGGCGTCACCTCAGACGACGTGACGCGCGACGCGAAATGCAAAAGCGCTGCATTGTGAACTCACCTTGACTCGGTTTCCTGACGTGCAACCGTCTATGACGTCTGTCAAATGTCGTTATTCTGAAGAGTCGTTGAGTGTTGGGTCGGTTTGAAAAAATTATGTTGAACTGAGTTGAGTTGAAGCGTTGTGGTGTGCATTGCGCAATAATTGTGTTTATAAAGAAACGAAAAATAGTGGTGTGTTAGTTAATAATTGTAAACTGTGATCATTAGCATTTACCGTGAACATGAACTTGTCGAGTACTATATTCATATGTTATTCAAATTGAGAACAATCTGAATTCATCAATAACTTTTCTCTTGAGAACTCTTGGCAAATTTAAACTATATCAAGTATTTTGTTTGAAAAGTAATGAAAAAATAAAAAGTTCTTATTAACGACATAAGTTTTTTAATCGTTCGTCTACCACTCTACAGTTTATCTTAGCGTGACTAAATTTTTTAAATACAGCGAAACTAATCTAGCAGAACATTTTAAATTGCATATACGGTCACGTTGAGTGCCTTATCACAGGATATATTACTACTGACTATAATCCGTTGTCCAAGAAGTGTGCATCACTTTTTCACGTCTCAAGCTAGGTTGGTTTCTCTGTAACGAATTGCGCAAATAATTATGTAGAATTATGAACGATATCTTATGGACGTTCTTGATGGATATCTCATGGATGTCCATGAAGTATATCTTGTAGATATCCATGATGGATATCATATGGGTATCCATGAAGGAAATCTTATGGATGTCCATAATGGATATCTCATGGATGTCCATGAAGGATATTTTATGGACGTACAGGTTGGTGGCCTAGGAATGTCCATTGGACGTCCACTGAATATTCTTTGGATAAAAACTGTACGTCCATCGGATGTCCAAAATATCCTTAATAGATATCCATCAGATATCCACTGGATGTCCATATGTTGTGTGGGTTACTGGAAGGCTTGAGGTGATATTTGGTAGCAGACAGGGCAATGAAGACAAAAATCATCCACATCTAAGAGCTTAGAATTTATCAACCACTAGGTGTTTCAGAATTCAGAAAATACCATATTTTCAATAGAACTAGTCAATATGTGATGATAATCCATATTGAAACGATGATGTAAGATTTTCATGATCATTATCAATCATCATTGTTTGACTGAAGATGCTGTTGTAAAGCGAAACACGTGTCATGGTATTGGGAACCTGATGGTGAAAATCTCACAGGCAACAGTTAGAGTATTTTTCAATATCATTGTAATATTCACCAGTACCCGATTGGCAAGTTTGTTCATGACGTAAGGAATTTGATATAAAAGGATAATATTTGCAATTATAGTAACATTCAATTCAAAATATAATTTATTGCCAGGCGAAAAAATATTTCATTGACAAATTGAAAGAAGTAAATATGAATAATATATACCAAGTGTTTCATGAGTACTGTCCAATGAACATATGTTCAACAATCTTGACTCTATGACTTAGGGTGGATTGAAAATCAGACTGATGAATATACCTTTTTGAAGATATATCAGAAACTACGGTATATGAAAAGTTTATATCTCTATGGATTGGTATGCCATATACTGTCGTCAATTCCTTGTAGAGAGATGTTGTCAATATGCAGTCACTGATGTTGAAACGGGAATTAGAAAAATTTAAATTCAAAATTTTCTATGAATGTCCAACTTTCCGAAAAAACAGACCAATTTAACGATATGCACATGAACATTCATCCATGAAATTTAGAATATGGGATAGAAATTCGAAAAATATCGAGAATATCACTGAAACTTTGTGTTGGTCCTGAAAGTTTACTCAATATGTTGAGATTCAGAGAAAACTACAGGAATGTACATTTTTACTTCAACTTTCAATATCTCGTATCAACAAAGGCATTTTGGATATATGTTACTGACTATCGTGATCATAGAAACATTTCTCATGAAATATCGCATTGAGTCAACCTCTGGAATCAACGAAAGTATTCAAAAACACCTTGTAGATAGTCAACCAAGGTGGGTAATATTTTGGCGAAATATTGGGATAATTTTTCTTTCCTTGGACTGGAACTCATATGTGGTCTCTCAAAGAACCGAAAAAAAAACGACGTCTGTGGTATCACCTCAATGTTTGAGCTTATCAGGAAGTAGCAATTTCCCCCAATGAACTGATAAACTCCAACTTCGTCCTTCGTTATTCAATAAAAACTGAATGTTTCTCTACGCATGTCCCCGACATAGATAAGGACGATCACCGACTATGGAGTTTGGATCTTGCGTTACTTAGGCAGGGAACAGGCAGCAAAGATTTTTTCCAAGTCATGTGACTTCTTATATATTTCTCACGGATGTCTTAGCTTCAAGCGCACATTTTCCTGATTACTTATACATAATGCCAGAAGAAGGCAACAATTCAGAAACAGTCATGGAATATTTCATCAATATCGTAGATCAGTCATATTTTCTCAGATATGAACTATCATTTTCCGTTTAAACTACTATTTTATCAACACTGCTTTCAAGCTTCATATGTCAGTTGAACCAATGCATTGTGACAAACTTACTTTAAACTTCTGAGAAGATAACTTTGTCTTAAATTGTCAAGTGAACGGAAATATCGATAATATAAGGTAGATGGCCTCACAAAAGCGTTTCAAATACTGTCAAATGAAAGTATAATAAAAATTTAATGAAGTTTAGAGGTGCCTGGCAGGGAGTTGAAACCGTATGAAGTGTCTGGCAATGGATGATGTAATTTCTAATATCAATCCGAAGGAATTATGAAAAAAGTGAGCGTTATACATTGACGAAAGTAAGGTACTATTTTGTACACCTTTGCTATGGTATCTTATCAAGTAACCATCATCCAAATTTCATAGTCAATGATCGTTCTCACCCTTCTTGGGAAGATGCGCAGAGAAACCTCCAGCTTTTATAAAATAACGAAGGTCTGGCAATTGCGACCTCTTGCTCCATTATGGGAGACAGTTTATTTCCAGCAGCTCAAGGAAAATAACATTTTCATCACATCGACCAACGTTCCTCGACTAATAATGACTGACACTTAGCTGAGATACAAAATTCTGAAAGGCAAACTGAATCACAGAGAGCCATTCCCTGCCCCTCTTTTCCGAGATAAACTAATCACAATTAACTAGGGCCGACTCAGCAAGCTGACTGATATTTTAAGCTCTAATGACGGAAAGTAATTCGGCTTCGAGATTAATATGACCTACAAAACTTTTCAGTTTGTTTTAATGAGTTATGATATGACGAAAATGCGCCCTTTGAATTTAATATCTCCCTTTTCATTCATTCGATAAAAATTGTCCTTGCTTGGAGTCGTTTGGAAGCTTTATCTATTTGCTGAGTCGAATATATACTCCACTTTCGAAGGAATCGAGGAAAATATGACTGCTGCAGAAAGAGATAAAAAAAAATGTTACGCTCATTTTATTTACTCTTATGGATGGGTATAACTGGATTTCCTTAACAAATTTATGTGAGAGAGTATATGCTTCTTCTTCTTTGCTTCTTATTCGGTTTTAAATGAAAACGGAACGCTCCGCACTCAGTCCACATTAATATTTTCTCAGTAGCAATAGCCTTCTTTCTTTTCTTAATCAATTCGAATATGTTTGATAAATTATTCTTTGGCTTTTCCTTCTACGAATCAAAAAATAGAAATCACTACTTCAATGACTGAAGTAAAATAAAAAATTCCTTTCAACAGAGAATGTTTTCATTTTTTATTTTTTGTAGAAGTTTTAATAAGTATCTATTTTTTGATTCGGAGAAAATAAAAAGCCATAAAATAATTCATCAAACTTTATTTTCTCCACAAAAATACCGAAGTTCCTTATTCGAATATAACATGAATCACTCCTAAACTAATATATCCAGCTTTCAGTTATAAAAACTAAACTTTTTCTAATTTATGTTGGTTGAAAAATAAAAATACGAGTGTCGTAACGTGTAATTTTTCAAATTTGAAATCGCGAAGTCTATGAAGTCTTTACATTTGAAAAATCACGCTGGTTGGAAGTCGTCCATGGTTGCAGAGGAGTAGACGGTTCTGTCAATGCGAAACTTATCTGTGCCTCCGGAAACAACATTGACGATAATTCATCATTATATTGGAGAGCTAATCTTACCAAAGAGATGGATCTGGATGAACTCAATGAGCATAGCATATCTCAGAAACCCCTACAACTGAATCAAAGCTCAGTTTGAATTAATCAAATAATTGTACTCCTAACCTAACTATTATGGAGTACAACGCTCATTAATTTTCTGGTTTCAGTCGTTTCTATTTTGTGATTTTGATTTATTTCAACAATTATTAAATTTATATAAATATATAAAACGTTTTATTTATTACGATGATATAAAAAGTATTGTATGAAACTCGTACAAAAAGTGTTTTTTTTTCACCATGAGATTGCGGCACTATAGTGTAGCCGCTGAAAACATAGAATGATCACGTGAACGGCACGCACTCTGAATGTTCCTCTCCCCAATGTTACAAGTCCGATTTACACCACTCAACAAAAACGGTGCCTCAGCAGTGATTCAACAGTATTTCCCTGTTCTCCCATAAACTCTTGGGATGCTTTTTTATAAGTGTTCATTATTACACCTTTTTCCTCTACAGTTGAATGTATTTTTTTTAATCTTTTTCTTTGAGGTGAAAGAGTGTTTCCATCCATATTATTTAATTAACGTAACACACGTAAATACAAAGCACAAATGAGTACAGTACAGTGTAAACAGTTCTTCATTTATTTTAGTTTAGAAGGCGTGGCTACGCCGCACAGGCTAATATAGATGCAGGCATTCACTGTTCACGCGTCCTTGAATTCTATCTTTTGAACGACTATAGCCTACGGCTCATGCGCACAAATTTCTAATGCAGGAAAAAACACCCACTTTATGCATTTATGCATAAATGACTATTTCTGTACCATATATATTTTTTTGCAGAAGTTGCGAGAAAGTTCGGTATTAAAATATGTATTATCCGATCCCGCCGTGAGATGTGATTTTATATTAACGTGAAAAAAACTTCATTGCATTCTTGACGGGTTTCCAATTCCCAAAAACAAACAATTGCTTAAGTCAAAAAATAAGTGAAATTATGAAATCATTTTTTTGGGTTTCTCCCTTGAAAATGAATGAACTTGAAATCCTCATATTATCTGTTTTCAGTTCAAATTGCAAATTGAAAATGAAAATATTCAGAAAAGAGGAAATGAACTGGGAAGATTCAGTTCGAAGTAGGTTGTGTCAAAATCAAGTAGAACCCAGTATACCATAGCCAAACAGTAAAGACACTCAAATGTCAATGTGTCATCTCGGGGTGTATAATGTCATGTTTTGGCGGTAAATTCAAATTTACGAGATACTGAACACTAATCAGTATGTCATTTTGCATTTTAAAAAGAATATTTTGTATACACTAAGATTTGAAATGAATGTGAAATTTCTCGAAGAACCTATTATAATACCAAACATTCACGTTATTTGTTTACAAACACATGATAGAATGAAGTTTCTCGATGTTATAACTCAATTATATGTTATCCTGTGTTTTTAAAAAAATATGTTTGTCATTTCTAAAGGTATCTGAGAAATTTCACATTTGTTTCGAACCTTATTGTATACAAAATATTCTTTCTAACATGCAAAATGACATACTGATTACTGTTCAGTATCCCATAATTTGAATTTACCGCCAAAACATGACATTATACACCCCGAGCTGTCAAATTGACATTTGAGTGTCTTTACTGTATGGCTATGGTTTACTGGGGTAGAACCATCGATGAACTAGTCATGCCAGTAGCACAATTTGGCACAACTCATACTATGAATTCAAAATATCCATGAACTGAATCATCAATGAGAGCATTTTTCCAATCGATAATGAAAAAGTGGAGAGTTAGGGAGAAAATTACACTACATTAAATCATTATTAAACTATACCGAATATTTCAATATTCAGTTGAGTTAATCATAACTTTCAGACGCGTTCAAATTTCAAATAAATTGAATCGAAGTGTCGAATCTGTTTTGTGAGGGACTAGCTATAAGGCGGCCTTGAAAGATCCCGCCAGAGTTTAGCCAATAGGACCGTGGGTGTAGAAATTCATGCCTGATTGGAATTATTGCTTTGGGGGAATCGTATTTGTGTCATCACGTACCGCCAAAAAATTTAAGCTCTCACCTTGATTTCTCAGATCGAGATTTAACCAAACAGAAGCATATCATTGAACGAACAAATTTTTTATGCATCTTGTTTTGGGCCTTCGAAGACACATTCTTGTGAGTTATGGCTTGGTCTTCGATATAAAAGCGCTCACAACTAAAGAATAATATCCGCCATTGCCGTTACAATTCCGGAAAATTACCTCTCCCAGCGACAACCGACTAAGTGACACTAAACGTCATCATAATCCTGACGGAGAAAAGCCCCTCGCAAACGTAATAAAGCGCCAGGAAAAAATAACGTTCGCCGTCCCGTGAATCACTAGTCTCTTCTGTAACACGTACAAAGTAGATTAGCGCGAGCTATTATTTATCTTCCCTAATGCCGGCGGCACCTCTCGAAATACGTTTTTTGTTTCGGCGAACGTTCTTTCGTTCGCCAGAAATTTTCTTTAATTTCCTCCAGAAAGAGCGATTGCGTTTCAAGCGGTGATTAATGGGGTAAATCTTGCTATGGAAATGCGCTATTTGTTAGGCTTTGTGTAATTTCGACTTTCAAATGTCAATCAATGTTATGCTGGAGGTTAGTTTTCGTTAGAAGTTTCCGGAATACTTCTAGGGAATTTGTTGATGACTTGTGAGCTTTCGACTCAAGATTCACCGGATGGTGATCTGGTATTGAAAAATATGATCTCGATAACAATATAAGATGACTTTTCAAAGAATGTAATAACTAATCGCTGACAATGTACTATCAGAATGCAAATAATAATACAATAAATCGTCTTCATTCACATATACATCATTTCCACTAGAATATAAATCATAATGTGAAAAGGTGAAGTATAACTTCA
>JAVJAQ010003410.1:162500-233061 GCA_032362365.1 Zygogramma bicolorata | reverse complement strand
TCAATCAAGTGGACAATCACAGCATCCAGCCCTACCAAGTCAACCAATTCCTATAAACCCAATCAGTGGCCCTCTGCAAAGTTTCCCGACGAATGCTGAAGTAAATGTTTGGAGAAATCATCCAAACGAACCGAACAATACTCGATCTATTCCAAGTGAGTGGCATTTCAGACGGTTCGAAACTCAGACAACAAAATCATCAAAACGCCTTTCAAAATAATGGTCAAAATAAAAATTTCATTTTCGAAGAAATGTTCCATACAGAACACTTAACGATCACTCCGAACCGATTTCTGACGAATTCAGAGATGACAATGCATCTAACCAATGAGAGTATGATTATGACGAAAAAAATTGAGAAATGTAAAATTTTCTGGTTGCCCAGGACCAAGAAAATCAAACTTAGTCATCGAATCAAATAATTTACTTGAAAAAGAAAAATCCTTGTAAATAAGACACCCTCCTGTAAAATTACTAGTCAATACTGGTTCAACGTTCATTTTCAGATCCAATAATAGCTCATCGAAAATTTTAGCCATGATGAACCATTCTCAGTTTCAAATTGTTTCGACACTGCGATTACGATCCCAGCATTCAATGAGTTCAAAAGTAATAAGGATATAAAAATTTTCTTGTACAAATTTCATAACATATTGTTGAATTATTGGGAATTGATAATTTGAAATTGTTGAAAAGTCGACTAGACCTGATCAATAGTAAACTTTTAACACCAGAATCAATTATAACCATAAATCATTTTACCTCAAATTCGATATTATTATTCGAGGAAGTGATTTCGAAAAATTTTATAACTATTGTAACAATTTCTATCGATTGCTCGACTAGACATATTGTTTCACCAAAAAGAGAAATTTTATCTTGCATAATACCTGGGACATTAACGGTTGCCGTCAATGGGAAAGCCACCGTTTACATTTTCAACCCAATCGAAAATGACAGGAACTTAACCATGCTATACTCAACTGAGACGGTTCCCCTTGAATATGACAAAACTTATAAATGTTTCAATCTTCCTGTAATCAGTGAACATGATTGGGAAAATGATTTTGAAAAACATTTTCTGAAAATTGACTGAGCTTCTCAAAGAATGAGTACAAAAAATAATTCGCTGAGGAGAAACACCAACTTTTGACACTTTGTAAACAATTCTCCGACATTTCACTCAGAAAAGACAAACAATTGATATCTACAAATGAAATTAAATATGAAATAAGGACTCAAGAGGAAATCATATTTGTTCTCAAACAAGAAATACAGGCTCAAATTAAAAAAGTTATCAGGCAAATTATAATAAGACTTAGCAAAGCCCTCTGGTTATCTCCTATTTGGATAGTCTCCACAAAGTCATATGCATCATGAACGAAAAAATTGGAGAATTGTCATCAATTAAATTAAACGAGAAGACAATTGATGACAAATATCCAATACCCAAAGTTCAAATGGATCGGATTTAAAAAAAAATTTAAAATAGTTGGGGAAATTCTAAAAAAAAACGGAGTCTGATCGGTTGGGCATGGGGAACCACTACGATTATCGAAAAATACCTGTCAACGAGGTCGCTTAAACGCCTAGACTCGTCGATCGATAACGTCTCATGCGTAGAGATAGAATTGATCACCACTTCCTCCGAATCACAACTATTAAAGGACCAACATTTTTTTTTGAAATCAGGTATCAACCCAAAGGTTATCCAAAAATCCATCCCAAGTATAAGATGAGAAGACACTTCTGGAACAATTAGAATCCAGAGTTTTTACCACTCCCTCCAGAAGAATTGGAACGCTAACCGAACCCAAAACAGTACATTTGTCATCATTTGCTATGGTACATGAAGGAATCTTCGAAAAAGTGATATCTAGGCCACAATCCTTCACAGTACCCCATCCCTTCCTACCAAGAACTGTTCGATTCGCTCCAGTGTCCAGCAAACCCTTGAGTTTGATACCGAGTATATCAACTTCCAAATATGGTCGATTATCATTCTGAAAACTATCAAAAATATATGCTAGGACAGGTTTAATTTTTTTCATAACAAGTTCGTCTTTTCGCGAAAACTTATTAATGGGAGATTCTATGGTCAGTTCAGAATTCGACGAGCACTTTTCATGACCATTAAAATGCTCGACTATTAGTTTACCGAACATTTAGTGCAAGTTCGAACTGTAACATTGGGAGTTCCGCATTTGAAACACACCAATCTCCGAGGATGTTTACACTTCGACCGAAAATGTCCAACCTGGCCGCAATTAAAACATTTCTTGAATTGGTCACTCCTTTGTGACTCCTGTGGAGGCCTTACAGTAGGTGCAGTGGATGTTGACGCAACATTGGATCCGTCTTGTATGTTTAGCGATGAGGCTGCAGCTCGAGGTATATTCCCAATTGGGCGTTTATACTCCAAACCTGGTTCTACCGAATTACGACTGAATGATGGAGAAGTGTACTCTTGTGCGCATGCGTGCGCTTCTTCGACATTACGTCCTATCGCTATCAGTTCTTCGATAGTATTGATTTTTCTGCCAGCCAAAGACACTTGAAGGTGAGGTAACATTTTATTTCTTATAGAATTGACCCTTTCCCTCTCCTCGACTTTTCGAGAAAGTTTACCGTATAAACCTTCCATATACACGATATAAATAACAACCGACTCAGAACTACCCTGAGTGCGACATCTCAACATATCTAGAATTTCATCTTCATAATTTCGAGGCAGAAATGTAGTACGAAAAACGTCGGTAAATTGTCTGTAAGTAGAAATTTTACTCTTTGCAAACCTATACCAAACTGAAACATCTCCGACTAGTAGTTCTGAAACCGAATTGAGCATTTGCTCTTCTGAAATATTTCGCGAAATTCTCATATCCTCCAGCCTATCTAAAAAGTCTGTGACGCTTGAAGTACCATCGAATTTCATTCACCATTTGCTAACATCTACATATTTCGATTCCCTAGGTGGACAACTATCTATGTCTCTACCTAATAATTTAACTGTAGAATGTGCGTCTTCGAAATTCCCTACGAATTTGGATCCGGATAAGTTCATGTTTTTGAATTTTTGACTACATATCTGAACGAAATCTGTTGGGTTGTCACGACGCGTGTTAGGATCATCTGAATTCCTTCTGCAAAATTTTTCGATATTTTCCTCTTTATCACGACCAATAGGTTCCGGATCAATATCTACCGAAAGATGATTCGAATTTTTTTGAAAATGATCACGCGAACCTTCGGCTCCAAAAATATGTGAATTTTTTGAACTGCTAGAAGCATTCACTGAAAATTCTTCAACAGGCTGATCAATTATTGAAACTAAATTTGCAACGTTGCTTTGAGTTGTGGGAATATTACAAGCAGCATAAATATTTTCAAGTGAATAAAGAGTTTTTTCACACAATTCTGTCAATTCATTCTTGAGAACTTGCTGTTCTGCTCCTAAATTTGATACATCAATTTTACTCAACCTCCCTTGGGCGCGAAGTAATTTCGTTTTCAACCGCCTATAGGTATTCATTCAATTTATTTTCCAAATCAATTTCTTGAACACTACTTCTAACTTGGCTGAACAGATATTGAGTTCACGAATTGGATCAAATACCATTGCAACATGATTCAAAATACCAAGTTTTTCCTTTCTGAATACTTCCCTCAACAATCCGCGTTTTTCACCAACAGTACCATTACCTAAATCTCAACCTCTACTCAACAACTCCCAAGTCAATTCATCGCTAGATAATCTATTGATATCCATTGCGAAAAAAAAACAAACTAAATATAACCACTTTCCTGAAAAGCAAGCGACGTCTTTTCCGATCCGCACTGTATATATTTCAACAAGAAGTTGAAGAAAAAAAAGTAATGACTTGCTGAAATAACTGATATTTTCGTATCGAGCTGTTGAAGCATGAAAAAAATTATAAAAAATATATTCATCAACCAACTTTTATCAAAAAAATATTGAGAATAAAGTGAAAGTACCAAGTAAGAAAATTTCAGCAACACTATAATATGAGGAATGCGATACGAAAATTAATTTTGAGTAATGTTCATATATCACTTTCATTCACAAGGACGAATGCCAAAATAACAGCTGAAATTCAAAGGAGTTGGTAATATACGATGTTCTTTTTTAGAAGCCCTGTATGTAAATACAAAAATAGACGAATGCCACAAGGTGTTAGAGGCACATAAAAAGAAGTGGGTAATTCGGTAAAGAAAATTAGTAAAAAATGCTTGTGTTACCAAGTGAACCTAGCCAATATATCACCTGGAAAAAAAAAACTTGTTTTTTCAGTGACGTGGGCGCCAGTGTAACGGGTGCGATATTTATTTATTTATTTATTTATTTATTTACGGGAAAAACCCCATTACAATACAATAAAGTACTGCTTATATAGTGTTAAAATAAGTTTACATATTTTACATACTAATTCTATACTTAACCTATATTGAGTTCCAATATGCATGAAAATACAATCGAGAGGCAAAAATAATAATTGCTGATAAAATATACAAATATCTACAAAACTAGTTCAAAGTCAGGCATACATACTAAAACAACATTCTCACAGTGGTTTTGAATTTCATAATTGATCCACTAAATACATCAACATTTTTTTCATTAATTATCCTCAATGATCTATCAACAGGAGAGTTTTGTCCATAATTTGTTGAGTGAAATGGTATACGGAATGTATTTGAGAATCTGAGGGAGCGATTAGGAACATTCAAATTAATTATTGCAAGCAATTCTGGACAATTGATCATCCCATTCAAGAGTTTGAATATAAAAGTTAAGTCATTAAGTGTTCTTCTATTTTCCAACGTTTCCAAGTTCAAAAGCTGTAGTATCGGTGAGTAATTATGATTTTCTAAGATCGTATTAGTCTTATATGAACAATATCTTAGGAATTTATTCTGGACCCTTTCTAATGTTTTGATGTTAATATTATACATTGGAGACCAAACGATCGATACATATTCCAATTTCGACCTCACCAGGGAAACGTATATTGTTTTGATAGAGCTTAATGATAAATCCTGACAATTACGTAGAACAATCCCTAAGATTTTCGATGAACTTACAGACACTGAGTTTATATGATATGATTGGAGAAATTCAGTTGTTCGTCGATTGTTATTCCCAAGTCTTCAACAGAAGTAACATATTCAAGATCTTCGTTATTCAACGTATATGAAGTATTAATTTTTCTATTTTTTTCAAAAAACTAATGTAGCAGCATTTATTTATATTCAGAAACAGTTTATTTAAGTTGCACCATTCATTGAGATTGTTTACATCTGATTGTAGTAGCATCTGGTCACATGAAGAACGGACAGTCTCATAGAGCTTCAAATCGTCAGCAAACAGTAGATACTCACTATTCGAAATGAAGTTTCCAATGTCATTAACGAACAGGTTGAAAAGGAAAGGAGCACAGTGTGAACCCTGAGGTACACCTGATGAAACCTCAATTTCGTAGGATAAATTATTGCTGATTTTCACTGTTTGTTTTCGATCTGTCAGGAAGCTTTCCAGCCACAAGAGCAACTGATCATCAAACCCCAGAATGCCAAGTTTGTTGATTAAGATTTTATGATCAACTCTACTGAAAGCTTTGGAGAAATCGTTGTAGATAGCATCTACCTGACACCGATCCTCTAAATCTGCTAAGATTTGTGTTTCATACACCAAAAGATTGGTGGCTGTAGATTTTTTCGGGTTGAAACCATGCTGTTGGTTTACTATCAGCTCTCTACAACTCCACATCAATTGATCATATACTAGGCTGTCAAACATTTTGCTGATTGATTACAAACACTCCTATAATTTGCTACATTAGACCTATCACCAGATTTGAAAATTGGTATTATGTAACTCTTCTTCCACAAGCTAGGGAATACTCCTGATTTCAATGAGAGATTAAATAATTTGCATAATAGAGGCGTTAGGGTACATATGCACTTTTTCAATATAATATTTGGTATGCCATCAGGACCAAAGCACAATTTTTGCGGCAAGCTAACTATTTTATTGTACACATTTTGAAGCGTAAATGAAGGACTGGATACTGAGATGTTGCTGCATGACACCGTTCTCGGAGCTTCATTTTGTGAATTGACATAGACTGTTGCAAAATAGTCGGCAAATAAATTAGCAATATTTTGCGCTCCTTCTACCATAGCGTTGTCTCCAGCGTGCATTTCATTTTGAACACTAAAATTCGATTTTTTATCATTAATGTACTTCCAGAACGATTTGGGATCAGTGTTTAGATTTCTATCAACGCTTTTCATGTAATCTGAGTAACATTGTTTAGAAAGAAGTTTGCATCTTGTTCTGAGGGTAGAGAATGTAAGATAGTCATTATCATTACCTGAGGTTTTAAAATATTCGTTAGCTGTTTTTTTTTGCTAAGACTAAATTTCTCAGTTCACTAGTGTACCATTTTGGGAAGTTAGAGGACTTACATTTTTTCAATGGGACAAACAAAGCCACTCCAGAGTAGACTATATCGTAGAACTGTTCTGTAATTTTGTTTATTTCAGTATCATCAAAAATTATGGACCACTCCACTGAAGCCAGAAAATCATTCAATCCAATATAGTTATATTATATATATATTTGATCGGCTAGGCTTCCGCGGTCAGAAATGTGCTGGCTGGAACTTCCGGTTGATCCGCGTCTGGAAAGATTTACTTGTCTACGTTTCTGGCAGTGATGATAGCCAGCTAGTGAGACAACTCAGACCTAGACGCAAGGTCACTAAGTCTTGAAAATGGCTCCGAAATGGGAGTCGAAACGTAGACAAGTAAATCTTTCCAGACGCGGATCAACCGGAAGTTCCAGCCAGCATATATATATATATATATATATATATATATATATGTATATATATGTATATATATATATATATATATATATATATATATATGTATATATATGTATATATATATATATATATATATATATATATATATATATATATATATATATATGTATATATATGTATATATATATATATATATATATATATATTATATATATAGCATTTTTAAAATCGTAATAATATTCTTCATATTTCAGTGAATTTATTATTATGTTCTGAATGATATGGGTGCCAAAGATTTTTATGGAGTGGTCCGATGAAATTCTATGATAGCTCTATTGTGTGAATTAAGTAATGATTACTGATTCATGGAATATTTTCAACTCCTCACTTATCAAGCAAATAAATAATGGAAAATTGCTCGAAAAGCTGACCTTTTTCAATGGGGCATCTTAATGGGTCTCTGACGGAATTAATGAATGATAATTACATGATTTTTTTTTTCGGCATCATCACGTTCAGCAACAATGCTGACTGCTGCTAGTGTTAGGTTGAAAAATGTACGAACACTGGATGATGGAAACGAATTGAAGGTGGTATTTCCATCTGAACATAATAGAACGGACATGTACAAAAAGAGCACACCAAATAGGTCACAGAGTCATAACTTTCCGCATCATGAATAAATGAACTTTCTGTAGCGAACAGTAATATGTTTTGGCTCGCATTCAAGATTTACTCAGTCTGGATGACGATGATATGGAATATATTCAACTGAATACTCGTGTGTGGCGAAATTCGTGGAAATATGAACTGATTGAATCGCCATTTCGTTGCATCTCTATTTTCGAATGGGATTGTGAATTATTATGACTATCAGAACTTCGTACAATTACTAGGTAGGTTTCATTCTGGAATATATATGTAGGCTCTCAAACTCTTCTCACAGATTTTCATTAAGATATTTCATGCTGGTACTGAAAGCACCAAAAGGAAAAGTTTGAAAACTATCACTTGTAATACCACTGGTGCTCTAATTATTCCCGGAAATTTTTTCGAACTCACGATTACTTTGAAAATTATACCGAAAAGAAGGTGAAGAATGATATTGAATTCTTCAGTTTATTGATTTCCAAAAATTCTAAGTAATTAAGTCTAATGCCCTTATTTTCAACATGCAGAATTTCGAAATTTTCCTCGAAGTCATGGTCTTCCTCCAAAATGTGATTGGCATATGATGAATGAGTTGTTTTCTTTTCATAATTCATACGATGTTCACGTATGCGGCTTCTGAATGGTCTACCTGGCTGGCCAATATATACTTTGGAGCAAGATCCACAATTCAATTTATAAACTCCTGATTTTTCATCTTTTATTGTTTTATCTTTGTTATTCTTGATAAACCTTCCC
Organism: Zygogramma bicolorata; assembly: GCA_032362365.1. Taxonomy (NCBI): domain Eukaryota; kingdom Metazoa; phylum Arthropoda; class Insecta; order Coleoptera; family Chrysomelidae; genus Zygogramma; species Zygogramma bicolorata. Next base: position 224,803 of record JAVJAQ010003410.1, on the reverse strand, counting down.
AACGTGTTATCTGTTCTATATGCTACTCTTAAATTTTGTTTATGCAAAAATGAAGCTATTTTTTCCGTAGCAGGTCCTGAATAACTTAAAATTCTATAATTATTGTATTGGTTCCTCAAAGTGGGGTACACTTCTTGGATACCTTTTCTATGTAGTTTTTTAGCAAGAATATTTTCTATTAATTTGACTTGATATCCATTGTTTACTGCTATTTGTTTTATGATATTTAATTCTTTGTTAAAATTGTTCACAGAAAGAGGAATATTTACTAATCTGTGTATCATACTATGGTATGCTGATATTTTATGTTTATATGGATGTACCGAATTATTATGAATAGTGATATCAGTGTAGGAAGGATTATGAAAAATAGCAAAGTGGTGTTTGCTGTTGGCTTTACCTATTGTCGAATCTAATCGAATAGTGTTAATATATTTATGAAATGTATCTAATTGCCTGTTGGAGCCGTTAAAACGAATAGGGTGATTTCGTTTATGTAATTTTAGCGAAGAATATAATTATGGGGTTTGAGGATTCATCAGAGATAGTCTGTACTTCTCAGATTCATTGGAATAGATTTAGAATAGATACCCTATTCGGCCAGCAGTATCATTTGTTACAGCACCATCAGTTAAGTTATCAAGAAAGCTTATACATTCAATAACAAACTATTCTGAATTCGAACCGAAATTCAGCCTTAAAAATTCTTATGATTTGATAAATGAAATACAGGATATAACTGTTCCAGATAACGCAAAATTAATATCATTTGACGTTCAAAATCTTTTCCCTAGTATACCTCCACAAGATACCATCATACTCTTAGTCGAAGGTTTACTAGATAAAAATCATGTTAATCCGCTTATTGAACAAGAGATATTAGACTTTTTGTCGATATGTCTTGAACAAAATTACTTCCAATTTGACAATAAAGTATACTCTTCATCTGAAGGTTTGATCATGGTAGATCCGCTGAGCCCTCTACTGGCAGAAATTTTCATGGACAATCTGGAAAATATAATTCATTAGCATCCACTCTTGCAACAGTTTCTGTATTGGTACAGATGTGTAGATGACGTTATAGTTTGTTTTGAAGGCACCAACAGGCAATTAGATACATTTCATAAATATATTAACACTATTCATCCAAATATTTAATTCACAATAGAGATGGAAGCAGAAAATTCGATTGAATTTTCAGCTTTGACAATAGGTAAAGCCAACAGCAAACACCACTTTGCTATTTTTCATAAACCTTCCTACACTGATATCACTATTCATAATAATTCGGTACATCCATATAAACATAAAATATCAGCATACCAAAGTATGATACACAGATTAGTAAATATTCCCCTTTCTGTGAACGATTTTAACAAAGAATTAAATATCATAAAACAAATAGCAGTTAACAATGGATATCAAGTCAAATTAATAGAAAATATTCTTGCTAAAAAACTACATAGAAAAGCTATCCAAGAAGTGTACCCCACTTAGAGGAACCATGACAATAATTATAGAATTTCAACTTATTCAGGACCTGCTACGGAAAAAAATAGCTTCATTTTTGCATAAACAAAATTTAAGAGTAGCATATAGAACAGATAACACGTTGGGAAGGTTTATCAAGAATAACAAAGATAAAACAATAAAAGATGAAAAATCGGGAGTTCATAAATTGAATTGTGGATCTTGCTCCAAAGTATATATTGGCCAGACAGGTAGACCATTCAAAATCCGCATACGTGAACATCGTATGAATTATGAAAAGAAAACAACTCATTCATCATATGCCAATCACATTTTGGAGGAAGGCCATGACTTCGATAAAAATTTCGAAATACTGCATGTTGATAATAAGGGCATTTGACTTGATTACTTAGAATTTTTGAGAATCAATAAACTGAAGAATTCAAATCGTTTGCTGAATGATCAATTGGATCTCAATAGTTCCTCTTTGTTGAACTTATTCAATTAATAAGTAGTAACTATGTTCAGATATCATAATCATTATCAGTGTATAATTCTAGGTATCAGTATCAGTTGTATAATTTCAGGAATCAGCATCATTTCATAATTTGGGAATCATCATCATTTGTGTTATTCTTGGAATCAGGGATAATTAGAGTAGGCCCTGATGTATTTAAGGAGCTTTCAACAAAGAATAAATTGGTGTTTATAATACATTCGCTTGAAAAAGATACAGTGTATCGAAACATGTCGCGAAGACAATAAATTTTGTGGAAATTTAATCATGTTTTACCTTATAGCGGAAGAATGATTTCCTTTAAATATTCGTGTGCAAGAAAAAATTTTGAAAGGATAATTGAAGTACGGGTGGTAGTTGGTAAGAAAATTTAACACCATTTTGAACACGAATTATTTGAAGTTCATGTTCTAGCCTTTCAAAGTTCTTACGTCGAGATAGGCTTTGAATTACATTGCAGATTCAACAACTGAATCATGATTGCCTTGTTCTGTCATATTTAATTTAGTTTACTCTGTGAGCCAGTGCCGGATTTACGAGTGCAGGCCACTTAATTTGCGCCTCTCCATATACCTTTTTGAAATAATAATTTTCCGTATGTAGTAAGAATGGAACTAAAATTCATTTCAATCATGAAAAAGCTATTTAGAAAAGGCATTGAAGAAACAGGAAATATAATTTCTCACGAGAACATGTTTTTCTTTCGATTTTCATTCTCTAGAGTTGGGTAAGCTTTCTCTAAAATATGCTAAAGGTCGCGGCCTATATGGCCTATTGACGAACCCAGGACTGGTGTGAGCTTCAACAAAATGAATTCGGTCCAGAAACTACCGAAATCAATCATTGTTCCTACTTTAGTTGCGTCAAAATATAAAAAACATTTTCAACACGGTATATTTATGTTGCGAACGTCGGTAAAAAGGCCAGCGCTGCCTGCCACCTCCTAGTTTTCTTCTGAAATATTTCATTAAACATGGACGACAAAGAGAAATGCATCTTGCATCAATCAAATTTAAACACAATGACGACTTGGACATCTGGCTTAGTATAGCAATGGGCACTTGATATAATCATAGTAGTAATCCCGATTACACCTACAGTAAGTAGTGTAGTGGTTAGCATATCTGCCTGTCAGGCGGAAGGCCGGGGTTCGAATCCTCGCCGGGCCACCGTGCTGGGTAATCGCACGTTAAAATGTAAGGCCTCGTTGAAATATAACCCCAAATTCCTATTTGTTTCAGGTTCACCCTATTCATAAAAATTTTCTGAATTCTCGACAAAGGCCGAAGGTAAATATCTCTGGAATATATCAACGCCCTGACATGCAATAATACAACAAGGCCTCACAAGATCCGTACTCAATGCAACAAAGAATATATGATGAAACAGTGATGTGTCAATGGACTAATACCTAATGTGAGTATTACACTTACGGTTTCTGCAGTATAATATCATATATTATTCCTGTGGGGAATAATGGCGGAGGATTGATAGTAATAGTCTTCATATCCTCTTGTAGTCCTATCACGAAATTTCTCAAATTGAATATCGCCATGGAAACGATTTAACAAAACTCAGTGTCAAACGCGGGTTGTGTTTGTGTATTTGTATTGAGATGAATGAAACTGAAGAATCATTCATTTATGATAAATAAATTAGTCCTAAATAGAGTAGAGTATACTACTTGCAAAAATGACTATTATTGTTGACTCGTGGTATAAACTTTTTTTTATTAGTCTGCTAAATTGCCTAGTCTAGTAGCGAATATGGACGTTACATTTTGTCACACAGATTATTCTGTGCTCATGTAATGAAATTTCCACTATAATTCGCTGTAGGTTACCCATGCGGGGAAAAAATCCGATAAAATAACTGAGTAATTGAAATATTGCAATATGGCTTCATCTTGACTGGTAACGTAACTGACAGGAAAAATCTGAACACCAGCGATAAACAATACTCTCAGACATAAATAGTGCAATCTTTTTCTTGAGATCAATAACCCTAACACCAAACTGATATTTTTGCATTCGACGCGCGTTTCGCCAACAAGGTTGGCATCTTCAGGAGAAGAGAATTGATACTAAATCTAACGACTAGGGTTAGCTGTTTGTGTTTATATAACTGAAATTTTTTGGTCCAACATGGACTTTGTTCGTTACTGTTGAATGTTCCAATTGATTTTTCAATAAAAACCAAATCAGCCACTATCTGCAAAGATTTTAGGCTGATAAGAACTTCGTCTATTATTACTGATTATTCTGATTGATTTCTCAACAGACATTGAAAATCGGACTAAAAAGTATATTTCCCTTGTTATCATGCAATCAAATCGATCTACTATGCCTTCATTCATAGTAAGCTGTGTTTTGCAAGTACGATATGGAACCCCATGTATGAATCACATGAATCGAGGATTGAAATTATCCAAAACAAATTCATAAGATTTATGCATTATAGGGTATCGAATACATATGTTATTGACAGTATCAATGTTGTTCGGAGGCAATACAAAATTCAGTTATTGGAACAACGCAGAACAATTACTGATCTAATCTTCATTTACAAGATTGTTAACAATATTTTTGATTCTCCTTCTCTATTATCTTTGGTGAACTTTCATGTACCTACACACAACACTCGCAATGAAAGATTATTTTCTTCAGTACACTTCAACACAAATTTAGGCCAAAATTTTTTTTTATAGACACTATGGAACATGTATGATTTACCTTATTACATACTATCTGTTATTTGGATGTGAAAAATTATGATGATAGTTTATTGTTATTACATAAGACGTAGCATGTAAGATCCGTTAGTAAAATAGTATTGCTGAATTGTGAATTGTTAAACATGACTGTTAGCATTAACATCACTACCTCATTAAGTTGTAATCATTCATTCTGTAATTTGAATCTTTGTTGTATATCTTAGAGGATACTGCTTTGGGTCCCGACCTGTTTGTATCCCGTAATGTATAAATAAATAAATAAATCATTCAAATTCAATTCAAATTATAGTTAAACCGTCACTTTGTGTTCGGTGAGGATTTGATGTGACGGAGCTGATTACTGAAATAGATGATCAAGTGCTGAAGTAGATCGATGCGGTATGGATTCAATTACTTAACAATGATACGTAATTACACAAGGATTAAATTTCCAGACATCAATCCACCCAATCCACCAATAATATACTGATTCGAATTGAGTCTGTGTTTGTTCTCGATAGACTGCTATTACTGTAACCGGACGTCCAGTCAACATTGGTGATGATTTGAGCTGTACTCGAGGGTTGTTCTTGATCAAATTTGAATCATCGCGTGCAGAGAATGAGTATTTTGATATGGAAATAACTCCGATACTTGATGGCGAAAAGTAAAATCAATCAAAAACATAGTACTATTGGTTATTTCAAGTATTTTCTAATCGAAAAATAGCTTTTAGATTTTTGAATTTTCATTGATATCTCTATTCTCGAAAGAACATCACGTGAACCGATAGACAGGAATATGAATATTGTTTGAATATTGGAGGATATGGAAATGTCCTGAAATCTATTTTGTGGTTTCTCTCTCCCCTGGAAAAAGGATGCGGACTAGCTTCCGAATAATCTACTATATATGTAAAGTGTACTATATATTGTGAAAGTATGTTCGGTTATCGATTGTTCCTTCTGTTGGAAATGAGATGATTGAGTTCCACTGAAAGACGATACTGCGAACGCAATGAGATTCCAACAACCTCTTTTTTTATTTTCATTTATTTATCCAAATAAATTACATGTATGTATAAAAGATAACACATTATGATTATTAGGCCTTGAGCTCCATGGAGCTATGTAGGCCATAAGTTCATTACTTACACATTATATAATTAAAAGAAGAAGATAAATATAAAAGTGACTGGATGAAAATGGGTTTTTCATTTTTCCTAGCTACCAACATCAATTATTTCTGAAAAGACGTAAATTAAAATTATGGAAGGACAGAAATTATATCACAGCATTAATTTTATATCACAGCATTAGTTATATACCATAGCATAGGAACAATAATTGTTGAAGAATCCACTAAAAAATAAATCCTTCAAATTCTTATTGAAAGTAAGTACTCCAAGAGTCTTTATGTTTTCCGGAATTAGATTGTAGAATTTGACACCTCGATGTGTAATGATCTGTTGTCCAGTAGAAGTCCTCATAGACGTTGATCGTGAAAGTTGCCTGTTTCTGGTATTGTAGTCATGAACTTGTGGATTCGACGTAAGGTGGATGTTTGAGTGGATATTATATAGCTGGGTATCAGGTATGTAGGTACAGGTCTGAAATATATACAACGAGTGTATATCCATTATTTGTCTTGTTATATATAGTTGTGATATGTGGGATAACGGTACGGAAGATTGTATACTTTCTTGACAGCTTTGTTTTGCAATACCTTCAGTTGGTCAATTCGGTTTTGTGTCAGATATGTGATGTGGCTGTGCACAAGGGAATAATATATTGTTTTTCTTTGGTTAATAGTGGTAAATTTTGAGATTCTTAGAATAGCTGGGGCTATTTTTTCACAGATTCGCTGTATATGTTTGTCCCACTTCAATTTGTCGTCGATGAGGAGACCAAGGTACTTGATGCAGTTAGTTTCAGTTAAGTGACTTGTTCCAATTTTAACAGTCATGTCGTCCCATGAATTGTTTCTTGATAATATCATGTAGTTTGACTTGTTTGTGTTAAGAGTTAGTTTGTGATAGATTAACCATTGTTCAATAAGGAAAAGATCATCTTCTATTTGATGTTTCATTTGGAGTTTGTCAGTACCAGAATAAACGATTGCAGTGTCATCTGCATAAAGTTGAAGTTGCCCACTCAATGCGAGACATGACAGTGAGTTGATGTAGGTACATCAGGAATAGTGTTGGCCCCAGAATGGCTCCTTGGAGAACTCCACAGGTAATATCAGCTGTCCGGCTAACAGAATTATTGAGCACCACGCTTTGGGTACGTCCCACCAGATAGTCGCTAAACCACATCAAAGGAGCACCATACACACCGGCTGATTGCAGTACTTCCAGCAGGAGTTTGTGATCCACTGTGTCGAATGCCTTCTTCAAGTCCAGTGATACAAAAATACACTTCATTCCCTTGTCTAGTTTGTCAATCATGTTTGTAATCAAGTCAGTTGTTGCAGTTTGGGTGTTGCTTTTATTCCTGAAACTATATTGGTCATGATACCAAAAAATTTGTGTTGTCAAGGTGTGTGACGAGTCTAATGTTCATGCATGATTCTAATATTTTTGAAATAATTGATAGCAGGGATATCGGTCTACAGTTGAAGGTCTTTTCATTTGACCTCTTGTGTATCCGACAAAATACAATTCCTTGATCCTTATTACTAGCAACGAAGAGCACTTTTTCAGGGAGTGGATTTCAATTTTTCACACTATTTCATTTTTTCATGGAATTATTCATAGCAAAATCGTAGGGGGGAATTGTTTACAATAACTAGTTGTCGGATTTGAGAAAGAGTGAAAAGTTCGATCAAATTATTCTCCTCTTAATTGGGTTGCGATTGGCTTCCGGAAATGGGCATAGCCAACGAGTAACCAGTGTTACTAACTTTGACATTTATGATAGAGATCATTATGTCTCATTGGCTAGTACAATGAATATATTTTACACTCTCCAGGCATACTTTACTGAGGTACTCAAGGCACAACCCTGAATGTTTTTAACTTAAATTTTGCCAGCTACTAGATGAAGAAGGATAGTAGTTTGAGTTATATTTTACTAAGCTACATATATGTTCGTTTAGTCCCTGTGACAAATCAGGTCAAGCCGTAGCAGATCTCATCCGAATATTATCATGCTCATTGAGAGCACTTGTTTATTGTTTTTATAACACATAAGTGAGTAATATTCATCATTTTTCGTATTAACATATGAAGTGCGGAGCTATCAATTTTTTTGAACAGAAAGGGTTTTTTTATTAGAACTTGTTCGGAAGTTGTACCCGTCGTTTCTTAATTATGTATTATTTATAATGATCTGACGCTTAATCAGAATTCAATAATGATTCATTTTATTCTTCAAGTAGTCACGACTCGGTCTAAAAAAAACATTGTTGAAGGTAACTTGCACTGTTCATGGGTCTGGCTATCATTCACGAAAGTGAAAAAGTGGTGACTATGTTAAACTCACCTAATATAAACATTATACGTCTATTTTGTCGACCACAATGATACTCATTATTCACTAGTGAATAATAATAAAGAGTCATTATTCACTGCTCTCAAATACTTCCTTGATATAGCTATAACATTGTATTGTTTTGACATATGAGGGGTTTTTAAATTTCATCGTGTAAACCACCAAATATTCTCTATTCAGTTCTTCACCTACACATTGAATAAATAAGGCAAGGAGTATCTTCTCTGAGCTATCAACGACTACTAATGAGCCTATCATATCGAATTATTTTTGAATCCAAACAAATATGACTCAAATCTGTTGACAGTATTATATAAAATATTTTTCGGAATAAAATTTTATTGGTCGTGGATAAAGTATAGTTTTATACTCGCGTATAATGTCCATCATTCACGAGGTGATTCAGGCCACTCGCCTGCGGCTCGTGGCAGTAAACTTCACCTCGTGAATAATAGCCATCATTATAAGCTCGTTGAATAATATACTATCAAATAGCAGGTACTGAGAATGATCCATTTTCACGTAAACTTCATTTTATCGTGATATCTTGTTCCGTTCAATAGTTGAGTCGGACGACTTTTCACATACGAGGTGTAGAGCTAATTGATGAAAAGGTTGTTGGAATGATGATTTACCGGGTGTCACAGAACTTCAAGGCCAGCAGATATCTCAATCGTAGAAAAAAACGTGTCGTGAGTTGAATCAAAATAAACATTGTAGTTCAATTCGAAAAATAAAAACTGAGGGTGGTTTCTGAGAAATGCTTGCCAGGGAGGGGATTATGCTTTGCTGCAAACGCGAAAGAGCTGTGCTTTGGCGTAGGCCAACACGTTCATATAATTTTTCTCAGTTCGCACCGGAGTAGGATGTACTTGATGTGCTTTTCCTGGAAATGATCTCGTTCGCATTGTATTTTCTACATACGAAAACGTGATGCAACCTGGTTTCATGATGCAACCTGGTTGCCGCCGATCAGGAAAGCTCTGCTTATACAGCTTCATCTCCACAGCACGTTTATTCTTTCGACATTCACCAAAAACTACAACAGTATCAACTTATCCGTTGAGAGTGAAGGTAAAGGCATTTTGATATGTAACATTAAATTATTATTCACAAAAAACCCCTGAATTCGTACTTGACAGTTTTAAATTGAAAAACTCTCAGCTTTTGTCAAATATGACAGAATTATATGATACGAGATGTGGTGGAAATGTGAAGGTCCAATTAATATATTCTACCCACTTAACAATTCACTCTTCTTGACTAACTATCTCCACTACTACATATTATGGTTTATCTACACCCGTACTCTAATAATACACTTATATGTCCACAACTCGTTTTATAATGAAATCCATTACGATACAGATTTTCCATTACGATACAGATTTTCAACCAATAGAAACCTATTATTTTTCAATCAAGCATGATGTGCATGCTCTGCATTTGACGTTTGTCAAGTCAAAATCTGTATAGGTATTGAATTTTCGAAGAATGTAGCCAAACTTCGATAATCATAAAAAAAAACTCTGATACCAGCGATATTAGAGAATCACCTTCACCGGCATAAATACAGTTAGAATGATTATATGTTTCATTTGACAAATGCACAATATTTTTTCTTTTTTCAATCAAACTTTCTGAGCTCTCCGTAGACGAGCGGTCTAAGGCGCTGAGATTATATTAGCTAGTTGGACTAGTTGGTCGAGACATAAGTTCGATTCTGGCCTCGAGTATTTTTTTTAAATTTGTGATCTTCTCTTCATTTCTCATCGTTTTATTTCTCGAAAATAATACCATTAATCACAATTTTGTAGAATTTTTCAAAGAAATTCGTTTTAGTATTATTGTGTGCAATACAAATGTGAATATAATATTTGTAGTTCTTCACTATCTATCGGGTGTAGATAAAATAGCGTATGCAACTCTCATGTAATGGTTATTAATACACTCGCATCAACCATACGAAACTCAACTTCGGCTCGTTTCGTATCCCGGTTGATGCTCGTATATTAAAAACCATCATCACATGATCGTTGCATAATATACTAATATCGTTGAATTGGAAATGTAACATGCTGTAAGTTGAACTGAAACAAACATATGGGGGTGCAATTTGAGAAAAAAAGGTAGGTGTGATTTCTTGAGTTTTGTTTGACAGGGGGTGGATTTTGCTATGCGGCATGAACGAGCTCAAGGTCTCCTACGACACGAATTTTCTTTAATTTCTTCATCTCACTGGGATATCTGCTGGCCTGAATGCTCTGGAACAACCGGTATATGTACGTCGGTGACCTACCTCTAATCATCATAGAGTATATATCAGCTCAGTACCATCCAGAAAAATTTAACCCTACCTCTGCCAATGCAACTAACTTAACCTAACCTTACCTTTGCCAATGCGACTGCAGGAAACGTATCCCAGGCGAGTTCATGATCTTCCCCTTGTTTTCCCAGTCTCTGGCCTCTGAGAATCCGGGCTGCTGTCGAAGTAGCCACTCCCATGCCGTCTCCAACGAACAAAACAACATTTTTTGCATGCGGACGACGATCGCTAGCATACTGCAGTCTTTTTCTCAACGCAATCCTCGCTTGCTCGTACCAGTATTCCTGATCTGAAAATGGAACGATTGTTCAAAAACGAGAAGATGATCACTTAATCTCAAATCTTGAGGAAATGGCCTATACTTGATGATAATCGATATTAACAACAACAAGAGTCACATAATTTTCATTAACAATGGGTTCGAAAAACCACGAAACGTGTTTCGCTAAACAATAGCTCCCCCAAATCGTAGAGGAAACTGTGATATTTTTGTCACCTCATACCATGGGCATTCATCTTCACTTTCCTCCATGTACTCCTGATCATACGACTTTCAGATATAGTCAATCCAATCTTTCCCAGATAACATATTTCATTTGAGTTGTTTGAGTTTTTTTCTAGCATATACCATACCTATCTTTCGAATAAAATGAAGATCAATTCGAATAAATCCTTGATAAACCTAATTATCACAATCACTCATTACAGTTCACGAAACAAAAGCTTATTTATGTTGAGTGAAATTCTAATTGTTAATTCATATTCGAAATGTTGAGTAAATAGAATAATATTTTTTGAAAAAACAGTTTTCATTACGTCCCAAAACGAAGATGATGATTCAGTATGACCCATCATTTACCTTATATTCGAAAACTAACACCAAAATCAGTCAATGTTTCTCGAAATAGTAACATTATATTCTTCAGAAGAAATGTCACCATCATCTCTAAATTATATACTCGATTGAAAACTCCAAATCTGAATCAAAAAATATCAAACTTAGTATATAAAATTCCATACACGGAATGTTCCAAAACATATACAGGCAAAACATTCAGACCCTTTAATAGTCGCATTATTTCACATGAAATTACGCGGTTCAACCGAAAGTTGTTAGAAATTTAAAGAAGCCATGTGATAGGTTCATATGTCACTTGATTATTACAATATTTATAACTTTAAACGCCGGCATGGAATGATAGAATTGACAAATCTCTTACGGCGATCTCGGCGGTTGATAACGATATTGTAATAGAGCTATAATATCACTTGACGCGAATTTGCCACTGAACATTTCCTTTCGTTGATTAATATTTCCTGAAACATTCATTCATATTATAAGTATGGATAATTTGCCATTTTCCATTCATGAGCAGAAAATTATTTCTTGCTGAGTGAATTAGGACAAGGAAATACACGCCAATATATTTTTATGCAAATTCAATAGATCCATTTTAATCCCCATCTAGGGTTTCCGTTGATCCCAATCGAATGAAAGCAGTTTTATTACAATAGAGTTCACATTTGATTGGTGGTAGTGATGTGAATTATTTTGAGATCACCTTCCATTATTTTCTCCAGGCAAGCAGACAATAATTCTGAATGAAAATTATCAATATTTCAAATGTAGTTCGATACTGATAATTACCAACCTGAATTACATCCCCTACAGAGGCAGATAATCCTCCCTTGGGAGTTTCTCTGAACTGTATTTTAGAATCGCTGGAAATGGCTCGGGAGTAGGGAATTACTTGCTGAAGGACTCCGATCGAAATCGATTGCATTTGATTTTGAATATCATAAATTACATTCAATTATTTTTTGTTCTCCAGTATCCACTCCATTATTATGCTTTTGTTTTTACATCCTAAAAATTCCATACTGGCAACCCAAGAGGTCTTATATAGAGTTAATTGAGTCGTATTATTGGAAATTTCAAATACTCTGTAGGCTTTGTGCTGCTGAGATTCAATTATCATCGATTCAAGCTATTCCACAACCCAGTATTATTACTACTCATTCCGTGGCGCTATGTATTCAATATAATTTCCTTTCACTCCACAAAGGCCCTTTCCATCTAAATATAATGGAACCAATCAATTCCTTTTCTCAATTATATTTAATACCTCGCATCGGTTTGATCAAAATGGAATATTAAGAGCTTCGCAGAGCTTTCTAGATGAGCGATGGGTCCTCTGGTGTTCCAAACAATTTCAAAGTATTTCCGAAGTGGTGCTTATCAGTTGAATTCTTGGTCAAAGTGGCGCTGCGATATTATTTTGAAATTTTATGGATTATGATAAAACTATTACTAATGGCGCTGCGATCGTAATTTCAAATCCCAATTGAAATGTAAAAACGAATTCACATGCCAGATAATAGTAAACCAAACATCTCGAATTTTACTCACATCATTGGAATTTTGGAAAAACAAGAGGATACGAAGTCGTTTACCTCTATTATGGTGAAATTGTACATTCACGGCGCAGAAACGATGGGATATGGACCATTTTACCTGATAAATATCATCTCATGAAAACATTCAATTTCTTGAAACACCATTAAAATTTCTTCAGAAATGAAAGACATACTCAGATCTGATGAGATGAACTCCAATGGAAATTTCTAGATGGAATTCTTCAGGAAACTTTTGAGTGGATCAAATATCATTGAAATAATCCAAAACTGACTAGTATCCATAAAAAAAAAACTCCTAGTTTTGCGATATGCCTGCTCAACAAACAGTATCCGTTTGACTATATTTCGAAAAATCTACCTGCCTGAATTCCATGGTTTTCACATCCATCACAATACGTTTTTTTGTTATGAAATATCCATTTATATTCAACAGGGCTTCCGGACAGTTGGGTATGTAATATTCCTCATAATATGCTGATACAATTTCCGCTTCACTACTTCTTAAAAAAAAAGAACTATTATGTCAAGGCATATAATAAGTAGATTAGTACGTGTACAAATCAATTCTAGAAATAGGCAAGGTTCAACTACCTGGGAAGAACTTAGGCAACCACTTCACATTTTTAATTTTTTTTCAAATAATAACAATTTTGATTTGGTGATAACTATATTACATAGAACAATACATTCCGAATCCTTTCTTCTGGAAATAAAGTATGCCAAAGTAGCTGAGCCTTGCTTATTTCGATTGGCGTTAATTATTTTTGTGATGCAATTTCATTGTGTCGCTCTCATTACAAAGCTTCAATAAATGAAATGAAAAATAAAAATAGTTCATTTTAATTTTTTCTGGTTACAATACTAACTTATCACCTAATTAACATGAAAGCATAAATATAAAAAAATTACATTTAATTCACAATTATTCACAATACATTCAAATATCACATTACAAACAATCTACTAATTTCCTAAAGGAAAACGAAGCCGTGCAGGAATGGGTATTTGAAGTAGGAAGTGTTCCACGGACAATATGGCGAAGGCTCGCCTCCGCCACATTTCACGCTTCAGTCCGGCTTGTTGAGCTCACCGCAGTTCTTCTGCATACTCGTATAGTTAGGGTCAAAGTCTCAAAAAAACTGAGAGTTCGGTCATGCCTTCTACCTATAGGTTCAAGCACAAATTTTCCATTTATTCAGTTTATATAATTGAGCAAATTCTATTGTTTTCTTTACTTCAGTTATTCGAGAGTCACTAGCAGAAAAACGATTAAAAAAAACCGCCTTCTAATAATTCTGTATCTCACCTTAGATGAGATTCTGGTTGAGATTGACTTTCGTCATTTCCTTGTTTTCCTAATTTCCTTGTTCTAAAAAAAATTGTTCTAAATCTGTTCGTTTTCGTTAACAAGCTGACGAACGTCAACCCTTAGAAGTCAAAACTTGTGCGAGCAATGGATCAACGAGGCCCTACCTTTTAACGTGCGATTACCCAGCACAGTGGCCCGGCGAGGATTCAAACTCCGGCCTTCCGCTTGACAGGCAGATATGCTAACCACTACACTATTTGTTTGCGTTCATGGCAAGAGTCATGAGCGCTTTAAATTGTGCAATCTGATTATCTGCAGAAGAAAGAAGGAAAGGCAGATGTGATAACTCTACACCACCGAGACCACTGATCGAATCAAAATTTATGAAAATACTAGCTGACCCGTTCTCACTTCCTTGGGCATTAATTATTTTTGTGATGCAATTATATTAGTAGTTTTTAGTACTCAGTTTGGTCAGATTCATCACAGCTCTGCCTTCTAGCCGCACTCAATAGAGGGTTTGGAAGAAGTTGAAAACCTTATCGACCCCTTCTTCACCCCGTTGGATAATTAATTTTAATAAAATAGAAAACGTATTCTATTAATTCTATTGAAAAATGTATCTGCAGAATTTGAAGTAGGTGAAAATACGTTGTTCCATTCATATTCTGACCGCGTTTTTCACCCCCTTGGGACTGGAATTCCGAAAAACCCTTCCTTATCGGATGCCTACGTCATATAAAGAACACACCCTTCAAATTTTATATTTCTTCAATCAGTGCTCGAGGTTGTGCATTGATTCACCCCCAAAATAATTTCCTACCCCGTTTCAACCAGTCAGGCAGCGAATTTCAATAAAATACGAATCATGTCTTTCATTAATTCTGTGAAAAAATTGTTAGTCAAAATTTGAAGTAGTTTGGACCAATGCATCACATTGTATATACTCATAATCCAGCTCCACTTTTTTTTGAGAAGTTGAGTAGTTGCATCTTTCCTGAAATCATTCTAGGGGCTACGAATAACCGACTAGCTAGACATATTATCCGCTCGTAGTTCTCATAGGTATGAGAAATCCACCAAATGAGCTTAATTCATAATAATCTGACTGAAACAATGGATGGTCTCGTTAGGAAAGGAAATCGACAAATCCTCCTTCAATGCAATACAGTTGAACAAATACGAATTCGAGATAATGTGCCAGTGCTTATACGAAGTTCTCCTGTGATTCTCGTCAGAAATTCAGTTTGATATAACGAACAGAAATTTCAACCATGATTCCGAATGGCATACTAATTCTCCATTGCTTGAGGGAGAATTATGGGTGGAGGAAGGCACAATACATGATTATTTCTCATAATAATTGTAACGAAAATAAAATTTTTCGTTACATTGTTATTGATTAGTGCGATTATTGTGTTATCATTCAGCACTACACTCCATTTCTGACCGTAAGTATAGTTCTTCTGCCACAAATTAGTACCAAGATCTTTTCCTTTAGTCCGCATGCGCTGTAGATTCCGGCTTCATATTTCGGATCGCGAGTGTATGTACCACGGAACCTTGAACTCGGGAGGAAGGAAGCGAATTGTCAGTTGTCGAGGAGTCTTTTCCGATCTCTCAGAGAGAGAACTTTTGTAAGCGCTGAGCGATAAGAAAGAATTTCAGACTATCATTTATCTTATTTAAATTAATCGAATCATCTTCCCATTATTAATTTTACACGGAGGTTATTATAGTGTGTTTCATTCCTGTTCAGTGAAATAGTATATTTTTGAGAATTTATGAGAAGTTGTGAGTTTTGAGGTTAAAGGCCGTGTGTGAATCTAATAATCGGAAGTTTCCTTTCCCGAACAGATTCGTTGGAATGTTGTTTTAATTGAGTAGTGATATTCCACCGAATTTTTGCATTTGTTCTTTGGATTCTGCGTTTTCATACATTTTCAGGTTTTCATCCTCATCTGCCAGGAGGAATCAGAAGTTGGTCCCAGGAACAATCTAACCAGGATAATCTGTCTCTGTAGAACTGTCTGCAGTTTTCCATCGGCCTGAAGGATAAGGTGAGTAGAAATTCTTTTTGCTATATTTTTTGTGTTTCATTTATTCTGAGAATATTCTACTCATCTCATCTCAGGGTTGTTCCTGGTATTGAGATCATCCTGTATTGTGTCTTTTCAGAAGAGAAATATCTGTCAGTTGGAATATTAAGAATATTAAGGAATTTGTGGTCCTTCCAAAATTTGAAAATTTCCCCATAAGACAGATATTTCTTAAGTTATTTATGAAAACGCCGAATTCTTGGGAAGCCTTCTTGTGTCTGAATTCTTCTAATCGCTGGGCGATTAATATCTACCTTCAGTGGATGTATGAGGAAAAGTTTATACAATATATTTTGTGTAGAAATCATTAGAGCTTTGGTATCTATTGAAAATTTACTAGTTTCTAACTCCGAAGATTTGATTCCTATATTTGTTTATAGTTGTACTCATAAATATCTGTGCTAAGAATTTATAAAATTCTTTATTCTGAAAAATTAAATTCAATATCTGGATAGAAAGGCATCTGTACTTTTTCGGTACACCCAAGAAGGAGGTACTTGAATTTTGAATCGTAACTCCTGCTCATTTGTTCGATTTCCTTTCACGCTCAACACCTGGCATCTGGAATTGGAGTTCAAGGAAACAAGGGGGGACTCACCTTACTCCTGTCATCGGAACAAGGGAGCCCCACTTTCCCAGCCAGAACACGGTCTCTAGAGATTCATTAGCTGCCTCCGTAATAAGGGAGACTCACCTTACTCCTGTCAACGAAACAAGGGAGCCTCACCTTCATAGTCAGGACTAAGAGCCAGAAGATCAGGAGTTACCAATCGATAAAAAGCCCTCCATAGTACCGCTATTGTGCCTATCCAGGTTGTCAGGTATCCATTGAAGGACTAAAATTTTTTATTTGATTTTTATTGCTTCCCTTCATAGTTGCAACCCTATAAATACGAAGCAGTAGATAATTATATGGATGGTCTATTAATTAATGATAAATATTATTCAGATATTAAGTATAAATATTACTAATATAAATATTACTAAGATTATTATATTATACTAAGATTATACTAAGATTATAATAATTAACTGCTGCTTCTGGCGCCCTTCTCTGTGATCAGTAGAAGTCCAGATTACTCAGAATTAACTCCTTAAATTTGAAATAGTAATTCTGAGGAAAACCCTTACTCACACCCTGTTGCTCTAAAAATAACAATTGAAAAGTAATTTTGTTATAAGTGGCGCCCAACGTGGGCGGTGTTCCTCAGATATTTGCATGTGACAATGGTAGCCAATTCATTAGTAGAAATTTTAAAAAATTCATTGAAAGTTATAAGGTGCAAAAGATTTGGTATAACGCTAGGTATCATCCTCAGGTCAATCATACAGAGAGGGTGAATCGAGTAATAGTGACTGCAATTCGTTCTTATATTCATGACAACCATAGAGATTGGGATCTTTCTATCCATAAGGTAGCCCATGCCATCCGTTCAGCTAAACATGATAGTCACGGATACACTCCCGATTTTCTGAATTTTGCTAGGAATGTCCCTGTTACAGGCGATTTTTATGGCAAAATTTCCGAAAATCCTGATAATTCAGTAAACATTGGAGATAAGATGCAATTAATTGATGACTTGCAAGAAGTTCCCAACCTTTATGTTGATGTAAGAAATAAACTGAAGGAGGCTTACACTCGTAATGCCAAACACTATAATTTGAGGAAAAGATCTTTGAAATTTCATGTTGGTGATAAAGTTTGGAAGAAAAACTATACTTTATCAAGTGCACCTAATGACTATGCTGCAAAGTTAGCTCCTAAATACATCCCTGCCACAGTTAGCAAAGTTTTATCTAATCTAGTTTATACTCTTGAAGATATGGATGGCAATGATTTAGGAAATTGGCACATAAAAGATCTGAAAAGCAACGAATGTGACTTTGACTCTGATGATTCCCATTCTGACACCGAAACGTCGGATTAGAACATGTATGTTTTGTGGTTCCTGTTGCCGCAGTCTGTTGCATCTCTTGCAAATTTTTTTGGTTCTTTGAGGATAATTGACACAATGTTTTTTTTTGTAATGTTTCTCCAGGTTAGGTACAGCTTGGACGTTATTTTTGGGTTGACTAGGACGTTTCACTCCTGTCACAAGTTTCCGTTCTGAATTATTGAATTTGAGCCATTGAATTCAGGTTAATGCAGTTTTTGTGAATGGTGTGTTCCTGTTCAGTAGGTTTAGTTTCAGAAGTACTTTGACATAGTGAGAGTGATCCGATATCCTATGGATGTTTTCTTTTGAGTTGAGGTATTACATGAAAGAGTATTTGTGTGATAGCCATTTTGTTTTCCTGATTGGAGCAATCAGGAAGGAAGTACTTGGAGACTGGGTCTCAGTACTCATAAGTGTTTAGATATCTTTTGTAGTTAGGCTTTGCTCATTGTGTCAATGATTCCGGTTTTAGGATTCCTAGGTGGAGGTATCTTTTATTTTTCATTATTTTGTTGCAAGAGGTTCTCATACTGTGGTTGGCAGTCTTCGTGTGTCTTTATCTTTTCCACCCTACTCACCTACTCATAGCTCTGTGAGTTGGGGCTTAAGAATTCTCTCACCGGGGCATTCACCAGCTGGTAGGTAAAAGTCCTACAACTGGCCACTTTCAGGACTTATTTACTTTTCCCTGATAACCTTACATCCAGGTTAAAAATTAGGATGATGTTTTTTATTTTGTTATGACTCCTCGAAATGTGGCGTTCACTAGTTGTTCTTATTAAGGGAATTCCTTTCTTTCGAGGATTGTCTGTTTGTTCAATGTCTTATTGTCCGGTTATTCTATACAGGGTGATAGGAGCTTCGGTACCGGATTTCTGATATCGATTGTCCTCATTGGTCTTTGCTGATCAGGACTTTCGATGCCAGAGTTCTGATATGCGATGGCCTGTCATTCTGTATGGTTCGATTTGGAGCTTCGGTACCGGATTCCTGATATCGATCATCTTGTCCAATGTACTTGGCTGATAAAGATTTTCGATGCCAGATTTCTGATATGCGATGGCCTATCGTTCCGGCTGTGATGGACAGGACATTCGACATTGGGTTTTTCCTTTGTTTTTTTCTTTTGTTTCGTTGATGACTTGTGAGTGTGGGTGGTAAATGGTTTATGGTTTCTGTTCCTTCTTTTCTTCCTCTTCCTTCTGTTCGTCTCTATCTTTACTTCCTATCTTCTCTCTCTAGGGTATTTTTGGGGTTAATTGTTTTGT
The DNA here is from genome assembly GCA_032362365.1 of Zygogramma bicolorata. Lineage (NCBI taxonomy): Eukaryota > Metazoa > Arthropoda > Insecta > Coleoptera > Chrysomelidae > Zygogramma > Zygogramma bicolorata. The sequence goes on along the minus strand of JAVJAQ010003410.1, from coordinate 205,252 downwards.
TGATTATGGGATGGCAGCTCCCTTAATGCTGGACGATCTTGTGGTGGGTTCGGCTTGGCGAGTCGTTTTGGTTGTTGAAGTTCCATGCTAATTCATCTGGGATATCGATGTGGTCCTGATGCAAACCTTCCACGCTGTTGGAAGTTTGGTTTTGCAAACGTAGTCACCATATTCGATGTCTAGTTGTCTTGCTTGGAATTTTGATAGCGGGATCGGTTCGAAGGGTTGGGTCCACTCCACAAGGATCAGGTGTGATTGATTTGGATAGCAAACTTGGAGGTGGTTTCTATCTGGGTTTTTAACCTCCCATTCTTTCGTATTGAATGTGGTGTTTGCTAGGGTACCAAAACTTAAGGCGGTTTGGTATCATGCATTTCAATGCCTACCCCATTGATTTTTGTTTTGTAGGAGACCTGGTGTGATGGGCGCGAGCATAGTTCAGTCCGGCAGCTTGACTTGTCGAGCAGAGTCCTTGGAAGGGTGAACTTGGGGGGTGTCGTGTGCGCTAGCGTGGAGGTCTAGGCCGGTCAACGTGTGAAGCTCGCCTAAGAGCGGTCGTGCGGCACTACTGGGGAATCCTGAGCTCCTTGGATTCGTCGAGACTGAGGACTTGTTCGCGGTATCAAACTCAGGAGTATCTCCGAATTTTGTGTTGGGGTTTTCTTGTGGTTTAGCCACTTTCAGCCTGGTAGAGCTAGATCTCACCCCAATTGAAGTGGACAATTGGCTATCTCTGTCTTTTGCTTATATCTATCTTAACTTCATTTCCTTTTTTGTTTCCACTTGGGAATTCTTGTGGGGTTTCTGTTGCTGTTGTGATGATTGGGGTGGTTCTTCAACATTGAACTCAGGGACGAGTGGTATCGGATGTTTCGATGGCGCAGCATTTTCATCTCGCAGCGAAAAGATCATCTGATCTGAGTTCGGTGGTGGATGGCCATTCTTAGTTTTCGCCTCGGAAGCAGGAAGCCAACAACAATTCACCAACACCAGTTTAACACAATGTTGTTGACTGTTTTATCATTGAAAATCTAGTAGTTGTAACAACCAGTTAAAATTTCTCCGATTCTGGCCAAGTAATAAATCAGTTCCTTCTTCCCTAATTTTGTTATACCTTCGTTCCGTGAAGTTGATCTATATTCGAGAAAAACTCGAAACCCAGGTTTCGACTTTTTCTTTACCGGGAAGGAATGGAGTGTAACGAAAATAAAATTTTTCGTTACATTGTTATTGATCAGTGCGATTATTGTGTTATCATTCAGCACTACACTCCATTTCTGACCGTAAGTATAGTTCTTCTGCCACAAATTAGTACCAAGATCTTTTCCTTTAGTCCGCATGCGCTGTAGATTCCGGCTTCATATTTCGGATCGCGAGTGTATGTACCACGGAACCTTGAACTCGGGAGGAAGGAAGCGAATTGTCAGTTGTCGAGGAGTCTTTTCCGATCTCTCAGAGAGAGAACTTTTGTAAGCGCTGAGCGATAAGAAAGAATTTCAGACTATCATTTATCTTATTTAAATTAATCGAATCATCTTCCCATTATTAATTTTACACGGAGGTTATTATAGTGTGTTTCATTCCTGTTCAGTGAAATAGTATATTTTTGAGAATTTATGAGAAGTTGTGAGTTTTGAGGTTAAAGGCCGTGTGTGAATCTAATAATCGGAAGTTTTCTTTCCCGAACAGATTCGTTGGAATGTTGTTTTAATTGAGTAGTGATATTCCACCGAATTTTTGCATTTGTTCTTTGGATTCTGCGTTTTCATACATTTTCAGGTTTTCATCCTCATCTGCCAGGAGGAATCAGAAGTTGGTCCCAGGAACAATCTAACCAGGATAATCTGTCTCTGTAGAACTGTCTGCAGTTTTCCATCGGCCTGAAGGATAAGGTGAGTAGAAATTCTTTTTGCTATATTTTTTGTGTTTCATTTATTCTGAGAATATTCTACTCATCTCATCTCAGGGTTGTTCCTGGTATTGAGATCATCCTGTATTGTGTCTTTTCAGAAGAGAAATATCTGTCAGTTGGAATATTAAGAATATTAAGGAATTTGTGGTCCTTCCAAAATTTGAAAATTTCCCCATAAGACAGATATTTCTTAAGTTATTTATGAAAACGCCGAATTCTTGGGAAGCCTTCTTGTGTCTGAATTCTTCTAATCGCTGGGCGATTAATATCTACCTTCAGTGGATGTATGAGGAAAAGTTTATACAATATATTTTGTGTAGAAATCATTAGAGCTTTGGTATCTATTGAAAATTTACTAGTTTCTAACTCCGAAGATTTGATTCCTATATTTGTTTATAGTTGTACTCATAAATATCTGTGCTAAGAATTTATAAAATTCTTTATTCTGAAAAATTAAATTCAATATCTGGATAGAAAGGCATCTGTACTTTTTCGGTACACCCAAGAAGGAGGTACTTGAATTTTGAATCGTAACTCCTGCTCATTTGTTCGATTTCCTTCCACGCTCAACACCTGGCATCTGGAATTGGAGTTCAAGGAAACAAGGGGGGACTCACCTTACTCCTGTCATCGAAACAAGGGAGCCCCACTTTCCCAGCCAGAACACGGTCTCTAGAGATTCATTAGCTGCCTCCGTAATAAGGGAGACTCACCTTACTCCTGTCAACGAAACAAGGGAGCCTCACCTTCATAGTCAGGACTAAGAGCCAGAAGATCAGGAGTTACCAATCGATAAAAAGCCCTCCATAGTACCGCTATTGTGCCTATCCAGGTTGTCAGGTATCCATTAAAGGACTAAAATTTTTTATTTGATTTTTATTGCTTCCCTTCATAGTTGCAACCCTATAAATACGAAGCAGTAGATAATTATATGGATGGTCTATTGATTAATGATAAATATTATTCAGATATTAAGTATAAATATTACTAATATAAATATTACTAAGATTATTATATTATACTAAGATTATACTAAGATTATAATAATTAACTGCTGCTTCTGGCGCCCTTCTCTGTGATCAGTAGAAGTCCAGATTACTCAGAATTAACTCCTTAAATTTGAAATAGTAATTCTGAGGAAAACCCTTACTCACACCCTGTTGCTCTAAAAATAACAATTGAAAAGTAATTTTGTTATATAATGAAAATTCAACATTACTGTCCACGAAGTGACATTTCTGTTCCAGAATTTTTTTATCACTACTGCTTACTCACATACCCTCTATTCATTGCTAGACAACAGAGCAACATCTATCGAATCATTTGAATGTCAGCAATTGTCAGGTATAGAATATTTTAAATATATTCTTGTCCCACAATTTTTTGAATGGAATCGAACTGAAATGGATAGCGACAGTTCTGAAATCGAAAATACTCCGCCAGAACTAAGAGAGCGAGTTAATCCAATGTCATTGAATTGACAGAGAAAAATATGAAACTGCATATGAACAGTTCATGGATTGAAAGAAAGGATGGAATATATGAAATATAATCCTAGCATATTTTGAAGAACTATCCAAATGAAAGAAAAGCATCTACTGTATCAATGGTCAATATATTCTTGCTTCTCTTGGCCACCATGAAGCTAAGAATGAGTCACTGACATTCAATTCCATTATATCATTCATTATCTATTATTTTATATTATTTTTAGCGAAGAGTGTGTGTAGAAAAATATAGTATACAATACGAGCAGAAATGTGATTTGTCACTCGTTTTATTTGCACTACCCGCTTGCGCTCGTGCCGCAACTTTTCAAACTCATGAGAAATTAGCACTTTTTGCACAATAAACTATTCTATTGTATCTTCAGTAATAGTCTCAGTTATTGGTATCATGAGGAAAATCCGGTCATTTCTTTTATTTCACTGTATTTGTTCGGGTTTGAAGGCCGTCGTTTTTGCTTTCATTTGGTTGAGTGGATAGAGTTATCATAATCTCATATATATATATATATATATATATATATATATATATATATATATATATATATGATGTGTTGTTCTTTCGGGTTTCATTCCGTGTTCTGTGGTTTTGATCCTCTGAAAGATAATTCTCACAACGTTTCGGCAAAGTCTCATTTGCCATCTTCTAGGTGATGGTGAAACTCAAAACATCACCTAGAAGATGGCAAATGAGACTTTATAGTCTATATTGTGTCCTGTCTCTTGATGATGTTTGGACAGAGCTGAAGATGGGTCTGATTTTCGTACAGCAAGTTGATGTTCGTATACTCTACTTGTCACACGTCTGTTGGTCTGGCCTACATATGTTCTATGGCAATCAGAACATGGTATTTCATATATACCCTGTGATTCGTTGACAATTTTGTCCTTGGGGGAGCGGAGGAATGTGGAGATTTTATTGCTGGCTGTAAATATCGTGTTTATGTCCTGTTTTTTGAGAATTCTGCTGATTTTGTCAGTAACACCTTTACCTGACGAGACCTGGGGAGTAGGCAGATTGAGACCCCGGCGTCAAGTCACAAACCCTTGCCCCCTGTGACAACACCTGAGGAGTGGGCAGATTGAGACCTCAGCGTAAAGTCACATTTACCTCTTGAAAATGGCTCCAAAATCGGAGCCGAAACGTCGAGAACAAACTCTAGGCGCGGTTCAACCCGAACTCAACAACAACATATATATATATATATATATATATATATATATATATATATATATATATATATATATATATATATACAGGGTGTCCCAAACTCGATGGCCTATTAGACATTTCTGGAAAACGGGACATAGGATTATTTTGAAAATTTGATTCCTTGGATAATTAGTTCTGTTCTATCGATCTAAAATATTTTCAGCGTTGCGACGTTGCCGCTTATATTGAAAAGTAGCAGCAACTTTGATATTTTAAATAGGACACCCTATACATTATTGCATTTTTCGCTTTGTTATTGCTTTCCGATTATTTTTGTATGATACTTCCCTATACCTATCTCTAGTGGTTTTCGAGAAATTCATTGATTTCCTTATTTTTTGTGCGAAACATAGCTTTAATCAAATGCTTATTACTACGGTATTTGGATTCAAAGACAGCTTAAAGTTTGGATGTAGTTTGACAATGCTCTGTGTATTAGTTGTGTCTAAGAAAATTCTTTCTCCATTCTACAGGGTCGTTCAAAATTTGTGATTTTACCGATACATACGAAAGTGGTGAAAAGTACATTTTTTCAAATGGAACATCGTGTATATTATCGAAAATCCTGAAAGACAATTGAAGTTCCTTTCAAATGATGTAACCTGTTCCTATACCTAAATAGTCAGGTTTCCGAAATAAATGCAAGTTTCTATAAAAATTGGATTATTTTGACATATTTTGTATTAGGTGGCTATGAAATGTCATGGAACATGTCATTATGAAAATTCGACAGTTAATGCATCAATAATAAAACGTATTCGCGTTCAATAACGTAAATTTGATTAGAAAAGAATCAAAATAGAAATCGTTTATTCTTCATGGTCAATGCGATCAAATTATAGCAAGAACATGCAAAATGTTCTGTAGTATATTGAAGTTTATGAAGATGACGAACTGACTGTACAAAGAATGATTAATATACAGGTTATTACAAACTCGATGGCCTATTAGAAGTTTTTGGAGATGTGGGACATAAATGCTTGCAATCTTGTATTCCACGATAAGTGATTGCGATCTACCTCTTGAAAATATTTTCACCGTTACAGTGTTGCCACATCTGCTTGTAACTAATATCGACTTCCTAATTTCGAATGGCGAACAGCCAGTATTTTGTTCCGCATTTGAATTCTACTGATAAATACAAATAACTTTTACTAAACATGTCGTATACCTATCTCTACCTTTTATCAAATATTGATTATTTTGTATTTGTTTCGCTACCAAAATGAGACCAACTTTAATTCAAATATCTCTTTTTTTACTCAAGTTTTTTTTTATTTTCAATACTTTCTTCCGACAGAAACACTATGAAAATCACTGTCTGTCAAACTTAAAGATTGTTTTGCTCTTTTCTGGTCACAACACACTAGATCATTTCAATTGGGAAATATGACCTATTTTGATTATTTATAGGAATTGAAAATGATAGTCACACACTTCAATATACTACAGAACAATTTGCATGTTCTTGCTATAATTTGATCACATTGGCCATGAAGAATAATCAATTTCATCAAAACTTCATTTGAATTGTTATTGCTTTCCATTTTGATTCTTTTCTAATCAAACTCCATTAGAATTATTATTGCTTTCTATTTTGATTCTTTTCTAATCAAATTCACGTTAATGACGCGCAAACGTTTCATTATTGATGCATTAATTGTCGAATTTTCATAATGGCATGTTCCATGACATTTCATAGCCACCTAATACAAAATATGTACAATTAATCCAATTTTTATAGAAACTTGCATTTATTTCGGAAACCTGACTATTTAGGTATAGGAACATGATACATCATTTGAAAGGAACTTCAATTGTCTTCCAGGATTTTCGATAATATACAGGATGTTCCATTTGAAAAAATGCACTTTTCACCACTTTCGTATGTATCGGTAAAATCACAAATTTTGAACGACCCTGTAGAATGGAGAAAGAATTTCCTTAGACACAACTAATACACAGGGCATTGTCAAACTACATCCAAAATTTAAGCTGTCTTTGAATCCAAATACCGCAGTAATAAGCATTTGATGAAAGCTATGTTTCGCACAAAAAATAAGGAAATCAATGAATTTCTCGAAAACCACTAGAGATAGGTATAGGGAAGTATCATACAAAAATAATCGGAAAGCAATAACAAAGCGAGAAATGCAATAATATATAGGGTGTCCTATTTAAAATATCAAAGTTGCTGCTACTTTTCAATATAAGCGGCAACGCCGCAGCGCTGAAAATATTTTAGGTCGATAGAACAGAACTAATTATCCAAGAAATCAAATTTTCAAAATAATCCTATTTCCCGTTTTCCAGAAATGTCTAATAGGCCATCGAGTTTGGGACACCCTGTATATATATATATATATATATATATATATATATATATATATATATATATATATATATATACACGTTCATAATAAAAGCTATTAAATTGAATCATGAGGGTACATAGGATTTAATTTTTCTTCTACTTCATAATTTTCAATTATCATTATCCGAAAAGGAACTGACGGACTTGGTTCCATCTCGAAACCAACGAACATAACGATCAGAAACGTAAACTCGGCTTACAAAACGGAATCAATTCATATTTAGAAGGAACCAAGAGCTATACCTACTCCTTAATTCGTTTTATCCGTCTGGGTATTCAACTTTGAACATTCACCACAAGCGTACCCGAAGCGAAGTGGTGTTTTCCACCAAATTTGATATTTTTCGTCTCCTAGACAATATTTTGCATTGATATGATCTCATGTTGATGGCAAAAATTGAAGACAAGTAGCATCCACCCACAGAAAGACATATCGAGTGTGGTTCTTATCAAAATGAATATTTGTTAAATTCAGGCAACGAAGATAGGTCATTCGTCGATAGATGGCTTAGTATGTACTGGAAGAGATTGGAAATGTGTACAATGGTGCGAATTGGAATTTCAAAAATCTCAGCCCAATGAACCGAAATGTTACAAAGTGGCGCTTGGTCCTTTGTAAGTTAACGCAATCCAATTGATAGTTCGTCGTCACTAAATTTCAACTGGTCATCTGTGATTGGTGGCTGACAGTTCCATTCGTATCTTACATCTGTATATGCAACGCTCGCAAAAATTGCATACTGCATGCGAGGTGAAATTATTAAACGACGCTGTTGGGTTGGATACAAAAACATGTTGACTGCGAAGAACACTTTTTGAACTAAACATGAACAGTGATAGATAAGTGCAAATCAGTCTTTATATTCAAACGTCGAAGTTACGAACAGCCCTCTACAAAGACACCATAAATTATTTAGATCCAATTCTGATAAAACACCTTTTCCACCAGGAAAATTTCGTCTCGACTGAAAGAATATATGATCAAGAAATTGTTGAGGAATAATTCTAGTCCACCTTCATTTCGATCTGAGTTTTCTTTACTCATAATGGTTTAATTTACCAGGAACACCAAGTTATGAAACTTCAAATTACATAATTCATTTCCATCAGCGGAATAAAGCTTGTTCCAGAAAAACACCCTAAAAATGAAATTCTCACAACAAGGACGGTTTGTGTGATGAAATACTTGTCTTTTGTTGGTGTTTCCTTCAGAGAAAGGACAGACGAAGCAATTCACAATAATGGGGCAGGAAATGTCTCCAGGCAGAGAGCAGGTAATGAGGTTCCTGACGTTGATTCACGTTGAAGGTTACATACATTTCTAGAATGGTCAAATTGGGGGAATGTTTGTGAGATGTCTGATATACAAGAAGTGAGTTGGGTCATTCATTCCGTCATAAAAGGGCAGTCTTATGATATTTCATATGATTGGCCTTTCATTCCCATATTCCACATTGCCTGAAGTCGTATATACACAATGAAAATCCTGAGTTATCAGCAGTAATGGATAATTAATTACTGTTTGAGGGTTATTACTTTGTGGTGGATGGATTCTTTCTTTTAGTTTTTTGGGTTCTCAACCTACCACAATCTGATGAAATGAAAATTATTATTGGAATCCATCAGATACGACCTGTCATGGAATACAATTCTAATGTGTGGAGTTCGGCACCAAAACATTCATTGAGGCTTCTCGATTCTATTCGGAGAAAGGCAATTCGTCTTGTTGGTAAATCTTCGCTCACACACCCGCTCACTTCATTGGAACATCGTAGAAGGGCCAGAGACTTGTCTCTCTTCTATAGATGTTTTCACGGTCGGTTCTCTTCTGAATTGTTATCAATCCTTCCACGCTTGGCAATATCTAAACGGATGACTCGACGAGTACAGAATTCCCACCCCTTTGTTGTGAATTTGGAGACCTGTCGAACCTTTCTTGCTCAGGGATCTTTTTTCAATAGAAGAACTGAGCTTTGGAACCCCTTGCCAAAAAAGGTTTTTCCCGAGGCTTACAAAAATTCAAAGTGAATGTTAATTCGTATCTCTTGTCCCTTGACTCACGAGGTGTTCTATGAATATTACAGGGCTTTTCTTTCGTGTTAATCTGCATTTAAAAAAAAGTGTGGAAGGGTATATTTACATCCTACCCCGATAAGTTGCTGCGATATTTCAAAAACAATTTCTTCTAAATGGAACACGTTCAAATATAGTCGGGCTGTTCAAAAGATAGAATTCAAGAACGCATGAACAGTAAATGCCTGCATAGCCACGCCTTCTAAACTGAAATAAATGAAGAACTGTTTACACTGTACTGTACTCATTTGTGCTATGTATTTACGTGTGTTACGTTAATTAAATAATATGGATGGAAACACTCTTTCACCCCCAAGAAAAAGATAAAAAAAGACATTTAACTGTAGAGGAAGAAGGTGTAATAATGAACACCTATAAAAAAGCATCCCAAGAGTTGATGGGAGGACGACGCGGCGACGTTTTTGTTAAGTGGTGTAAATCGGACTTGTAACATTGGGGAGAGGAACATTCAAAGAGTGCGTGCCGTTCACGTGATCATTCTATTTTTTTCAGCAGCTACACTATAGTCAGAAACTTCTCGTATATCTCAAATTTGCATATAGAAAAAAATACTAATATTATCAAAATACTTAACATTGACGTTTCGGAAACTAAATCAGCTTCCGTTTTCGAAACTCTCGCAAATATTCGCTTCTTTTTTCGTTTTTATGTTTGTTTTTTGTAGATTTCAAAACTCAAATTTCTGACATTCCCAAAAAACGAACCTAAAACCGAAACTAGAAGAGAATATATGTGTTTTCAAAACGGAGGCAGATTTGGTTTCAGACACATCAAGGATGAATAAGTATTTCGATAAATATAAGTTCTCATATTTTTTTTGATAGACAAAGTCGTAATTTTCAAAGGAACCATTTTTGAATTATCGAAGCAACTCATCGGGGTAGATTAAAAATGTGGTATAGATTCCAATATTATTTCTGTTTTCTTCAGATTGTGGTAGGTTGAGAACCTGAAAATAACTATAAGAAATAAGACTTAATTAGTTTAACGAAAACTTCTTTCGGTTACAGTTTCAATTCATTTCGGAGCTGAGCTTAAATATCATGAATGATATTAAAACGGATTAAAATTATTTCTGATCAGAATATTCATTGAAATCGAGATTTTAGTTGGTTTTGGGATCAATAATGATGGAATAAAACACTGAATAATTCGGAAATGGCCAGTCTGATTCCAAAGATATACTAATATTGAGAAGAGAATCGAAAGACCTATTGAGCAGGGTTTCACTAGACACAAATTACGAAGTTCCTGTTTTTATTGAAACAAGGACAAAAAAGTCGAAAATTAATGTACAACTCCACTGCTACTGACTGGGATATGAGAATATCTGGTATGAAAAAAACATCAACTTCAGTTGGTTTATACCTCAAAATCATTCGGAGTCACTGAAGTCAGGTACAAGAGCTGAATGGTAATGGGCGATGGACACTTCACAGACGTGTCCGTAATTTTCAACTAACGTGCATAATCCTTTGATGAGGGAAACGCATATAACGTGTTGAAACCTTGAAGAGGAACGTGATATCAAAAAACTATATTTTATTCACTGGTGTGATATTATCATCTAGTGAATACATTGTTCAAGAAATTGCAAACTTTTTCCATTAACATTAAAATTCGTTTAACCTTCCGAAAATATTGGAAAAAAAAATTCGATAACGTCGGTTTATGAAACCGACTTATTCGATGATATAAAAATAAATAAATAATCAATGTTGATGAAATATTTGTATAATATTATGAAAGTTTAACTTACCTTATTTACTCCTTACCTATGCGAATATATTGAACTCATAATTTTTTTCTTGTTCGAATCACAAAAAGGAGAGATGATAAAAAAAGTTCATTTTCATGAACAGGTTTCTGAGGAATCAAAGTAACCATAGAAAAAAAAACATATCCGGTTTTGATACAACATTAAAAAAGATACTTTTATAATAGAAAATAAGGAAAATAAACTCAAACTCTCGGAATCAGATCAGAAATCTGCGCTTTTCAGATTGTGGTTGGTAAAAACCGAAAACAATACGAATAAATGATTCAATCATAACAAAATGAAGTATTTTGCATGATATACATATTTTATCGATATAACTTCCCTACATAATTTCTTATTATTTTTCCCAACTCAAATTCTCCATCAACTGTGAAACTTGTATTTTACTCAGTGATTCTTCATTTTACCATTATTATCCGGACTATGACTGAATTTTACCCCGACGTGACGGTCTCTTCCATGAAAATTGATCTGAAAGCTACTCTTCTCAGGAGTGATAGAGGCTATATTTTTTCATTGTTTATTGAAATTAATGGAAGGCGTGTTTCGTATTTCAGTGAATTTCATCGCTAAACGGGGTTGAAAAGGGGTAGAAAGTTGGTTAGGGAGAGAATCAACGTACAGCCTAAACCGCCGATCGTAGAGATCTGAAACTTGAAGGGTGTGTTCTTTGTATGCCATAGGCATTCAATAAAAGAGGGTTTTCCGAAGAATCATCCCAAAGGGCGTAGAATTGGGGTCAAAGATTGTAAGGGACCACGTGATTCCTAGGTCGAATCTACCACAAATTTTCCATAAATTCTCTTTAACATAAATAAATGTTCAACTTCATCGCTACTGACTGGAAAATGAGAGTATCTGATATGAAAAAACATACTTCTGTTGGTTCATACTTCGAAATCATTCGAAGTCACTGAAGTCAGGTACAAGAGCTGAATGGGCCAAAACCCACAAATAAAAAAGGCTAGGTCATATCTCAAAAACTTTTCATTTTGAGTTTTGTGTCGATGGACACTTCACAGACGTGTCCCTATTTTTCAACTATCGTGCATAATCCTTTGATGAGGGGAAACGCATATCAAGTGATGAAACTTTGAAGTGGAACGTGATATTGAAAAACTATATTTCATTCACTGGTGTGATATTATCATCTAGTGAATACATTGTTCAAGAAATTGCAAACTTTTTTCCATTAACATTAAAATTCGTTTAACCTTCCGAAAATATTGGAAAAAAAAATTAGATAACGTCGGTCTATGAAACCGACTCATTCGATGATATAAAAATAAATAAATAATAAATGTTGAAGATATATTTGTATGATATTATGAAAGTTTACCTTATCTTACTTACCCCTCACCTATGCGAATATATAAAACTTATAATTTTTTTCTTGTTCGAATCACAAAAAGGAGAGATGATAAAAACAGTTCATTTTTATTAACAGGTTTCTGAGGAATCAAAGTAACCATAGAAAAAAACATATCCGGTTTTGATACAACATTAAAAAAGATACTTGCATAATAGAAAATAAGGAAAATAAACCCAAACTCTCGAAATCCGTATGCACAGTCCGATTCTGTGTCTTCAATAGTTTCTATATGATCGTCTTTCCTCTAGTTCAACCACTAAATCAGTTTGAACTCCTTTATAAAGCCGCACAACCATTCTTGACCCATTATAAATATATTCATCCTAAAATATCATCTAATGATTACCGTTACAAACATTCACCTGAACTACATGTACCTCAAGATATAACAGCAATGATAACATTGGGTTGTGGAACCAAATCGTAAATAATTTTCCAAGTTTTGATTCAATGTTCAATGAAGGACACTATCCACTTGCCAACTTACGATTGATTAGATATCCACGTGAAGATACTGGGAAGTGCAGATTGGAATGAAATTCGGAGGAGCTTATATCACGAAATTTTGAATCGGTCTGTGCGAAAGATATAACGTTATCACTCGAAATGTAATTAATAAATTCAGTCGGAGTCCTCAAAACGTTCCAGGAAACCAGGCGTAATATATTTCACCACTTCGGTGATTTCAACCTGAATTTATGAGAGACTACGAATATTTTCCAGAGTCTATTTGATATTTGCGGGCACATGGTTTTCAAGACTTTGAACTCAATTTACTGAATTCCACCCTAATTCCCGAATTCATCAAGTCAAACCCTTAAACCAGTTCGTGTAAACAATATTCTCTATATTTCTGCATGATATGAAGTCTGCCTACTTCAGCACGAGGCACATTATTTGAGGAATATGTTTATGATATTATGATGATACATCATATATGGAGGAAAATGGATATTTGAGTGAAAACAAGGAAAGTAGATAAGCGGAGTCCTAGATTCATTTTATATTCATTTTCACTCCCCTCTGGAGCGTAGTTTTCCTTTTTCAGACCCACTAAGGTATGACCGTGGATGTTTTCCGATTCTGGTGCAATCTTACAATCCAGAAAACTTTGAGGAATTACTACAATTCAGTATTTATTTTCACAACGAAAATATTTTCAACAATCAGACCATGCGAACGACGATTTAATTGAAGAATACCTAAGATCAGAATCGGTAACAACTATGAAAAAAAGAATAAAGACGATCTACATTTCCAGACATAAAACAACATTGCTGGAACCGTGGAACCATTCTATATAGAAGAAAATATTGTGATTTACAGCAACACACTAACCCACAAAAAACCAGGTGAGACAAGTCGAACATTCCTCGACGACTGTGAGGATTGCTATTTTTGAAAAAATCGCGAATAATTCCATTCACAAATAATGGTGTTTTGAAATTCATAATGAATAATAAATAATAATAATAAATAAATTACACTTTTTCCTGAAAAGAAGTCAGTCCTGAAAAATCCATATTTCCCCAATTCTCATGAAAACACTCCGTAACTTCCGTAATTATCGGGAAAGAATTATCACATTTGCAGAATCGATAAAAACGCCAAGAGTGGACAGTTCTACGCTTATAATTAGGAAAATTACGGGGGTGTTTCCGTGAAAAGTGAGACAAATTTGGATTTTTCAAGACTGAATTTTTTCTAAGAAGAAGGTGCATCTGTATTGATTTGACATCTTGATCACAAATCTGAAGGAAATTTCAGGCTTTTTTGCCCCCTAGTATGATTTGCGTAAAAATGGGTTGTTCCATCGCGAGTGACGGGCAGTGTATATCACTTCGGCCAACATCATTAAGCTGGTAGGTGCATTTTCAGCATTTCCATCAGTCCTAGGAGTTTCACCTTTCTACCTCGATAATAACGGAAGTTACGGGGTTGTTTCCATGAAAGGTGAAACACACTGTATAATGCGAATTGTCACCGTTACTATCGTGTTCTTGTCAGTCTTTGCATGTTGTTTCATGTGTGATAATTCGAATCATCCTGAAACGTGACAATATCATACGCAATTACAGTAGAAATGGCTATCGTCCAGTACGTCGATTTTTTACTAGTTGGTGAGGTGATTTATAATATCTGCTACTACAGTTACAAAGTCATACCTGTTTCTTCAATAATAATTTTTATGAGTAGCTTCATGATTCTAGATTCTAGTCGATATTGATTAACAACAGGTATATTCTGATATATTTCAATCCAGTTATATGATCTATGGGAATTACCTCCTCGTTTATTTACATGCTCCCTTTGTTCATTAGGTTCGTTATTTTTTTGGTAATACATATTGGTTATCAGTTGATGATCTGGGCCAAGTAGGGGCAATGGGTCTGAATAAATAGTCAAATTGTCGACAACACTTGAACTAATTTTTCATGGAAGTGAAGTACTTTTCTCTGTTGTTAATGTTTCAAAAGATTCAATTGGCAGACCCTACACGCTAAATATGCTAACCTTGTTAGTAGAAACGCGCCTCGAGTAAAAATATATTAGTTTGTACTTAGGATAATTGATCTCTAGAAGAAGTTTTCAACCTTTACAACAAAGATTTCAGTCTCATCGTTTACACTCTGAGGAGTGTATAACATGCGAAAATAAAAACTGAATTTTAACAGGATACAATTGATAATCAAATTTCAAAAGGAAGTAAACGTTTCACATTACAAAATCTATACATAAAATGATTAATCAAAAGTTTTCAATTCTCGTAGGCTTGCGAAACTATCAGCATAAGATCTGAATTTCTTCAGGTATAAAATGAAATCGGATGCGCGATGATGAAAGATTAAACAATGTATAAATGAACACTTGATCAGTATATCCAACAACTCAAACTACCATTCCAATCATAATTCAACCTAGCTCATAAACACTTCACATGCAGTGGTAGACAATATGCGTTAAGCTGCAATTATTGTTTCCTGACAATATATCTCCTTGCTTGACAACCAATCAGTCTATTTCAAATTCTGAAATTCAGCCAATAGAATCCGAATTACAGTGAAAATATAGCTTGTCGCTGTATTTTCACGGTGATAAACCTGCTTAGTTTTTGTTTTACTAGCTGTCAAGTGAAAATAATGATTTAAATTATAAACGTCAAATCTATGTGTTTTGATTAATTATATTTCATAGATGAAGCAGTGGAAAAGAGTATTCCCTTGGATACGGCCAGAAATAAAGAAACAATTACCAGGCAATTCAACAATTTTTGCTCAAACAGGGGTTATATTGTCGTCCTAAATATAATTCGTGGTATGATTAATAACCTATAATTTTTTGGAATATCAATTCATTGGCAATCCCAATGCAAGAAAATACAACTCGTCCTGCGGACTCGTTGTATTTTCAGCTTTGGGATTGCAATTCATTAATATTCCAAAAAATTATCGGTAATAATCATACCACTTATTATATTACCCCTGATAATTAATCACAATTAGTGGCAATCTGCAGATGAGGCTAAATACAGCGTCCTTCAATTGTGTCTTATACTGTATGCAGTAAACTTCGATTACAGTTTTGTAGTATTCCTGAATTGACTTGGTAGCGAAATTGTTAGTAGGGCATCGAGCTACACGAGAATGAGTTTTAATATAATCAGCCTATAGCAAACAACGTACCTTGTTTCACAGGATTTCACAGTTTTCGGCTCTTTTTACTTAGAAAATCAATTTATTGTAAATTGGCTTTCTTCTGAGTAGTAGTTCGACAAGAGTCTATGTTGCAGTGGCCTCAAGATATTCCTTATCTCCTTCAATTGATTTGTACCACATTTCTTCCAATGTGACTGGAACATTATCTACGAGAATACATTGTGCATTAATTGTAAAAAAGGAATATTTCTCCAAATACCTACTTGGATTTGGGAAGTTTTCGTGAATTTTTTGTGAAAGTTAAAGGTAAGGCCTCGTTCATCCTTTTTTCGCACAAGTTTCGACAATTTCATAAAAACATTTTTTCACTTGGAACTTATTCACTTTATCTCTCTTCATGGCTTTCTGCTCCGCTTGTCTCGACATTTTCGGATGACTTTTCATCCTTTCACCATGTTTTCCATCGTATCCTAGATATACTTCTCATATTCACTATCAATTGTTTTTATTTATCGGCAAAATCCTACTGTATACACCAGTGTTACGATTTTCCTGTGTTCGTTTGCCAAATAATACTTCGAACACTACTATACTATTTTTATTTATTTCACTTTACAAATAGAACTACTGTACTGGCTTATGATTCTCTCACAAAGCCTTGAACATCTCAGCTCACGAAAACATCCAACAGTCTGCACAATGTACACAATGTACAAATATATTAGCAGAATACTTTGTATATATATTCTGTATATATCACTTACTTAATGACTAAATATTTCTTAATAATTTTTGTAATATTACCTTACTACTACTGTTTTCCTCATGCCGATGGCTATGTACATGTATTGTATTGTGGAAATAAAAATATCATATCATATCATATCTTACTGAAAGTGCCGTCTGTCGATGGAACGCATTCTTGTATACCACCACATCGAAACACAGGGGAATCTTCCAGATCTATAATATCAAAACGAACGTCCTTTATAGCCCGGGAGCTGCCGTCAAATTTTACCGAAGCATTTGAAAACGGTTCATTTTTTTTATATAGATATTAGGTTCAGCGAATATTACAAAAACCACTGTCAGCTGGTTTAACTGCGTGGAGTGCAAGCGTGGGAGGTTGCGAAAGTCGTTGAAAGAATTAACTTCTCGTATCATTTGAAAAGAGCTATACATTTGTGAAATCTTTGAATACAACATATACATTTAAAAAAAAATATGTCAGCTGCATGTGATCGGTGGATAACATTGTCAGCTGACCGTATCAAGATGTATAAAAAAATGCAGAAGATCGGATCATTTGAGTATGGCTCAAAATTTAATACGTGTTAGTTTTATATCTGAAAATTGTTCAAATTTATGACAGCTGGCGATTCAATCTGAATAAACGTGTTAGCTGAGCTTTCAAAGTGTACTGTAGCATTTAGTCGCGCGGCGCGGTGATGATACGGCTAACATATTTTGCCACATCTTATTGACAGCTGACAATCATTTCTTTTATTTCATAATATAAATGTTAGGAAGAAAATGATTTCAGGTACTACTTGAAGAATAAATTTCAGAAGTTCATCAAAAAAGTATATTCAATAATTTAAAACTCATTCCATTGAACTATATGGCGTAGCTTTTAGTATGAAACAATTAATCTGAGTCATCGTCAGAGTCAGAGCAGCTGTCAGAATGATCATCAATGTCAGGTTCTGATTCCTCTTCAACTTCTTCAGCATTATTTTGTTCGATAGATCTTTATTATTTCGAAATGAATCTTTTCTTATTTATTTATAACATGTAATAACACGTAATACGATTCTCTCCTTGACTCCAAATAAGTAATATCAGATTCCAGGTAGCAAAAATTGAAAAATGAAAGTATGCAGAAGATTGGTTTGCACACTTATATTGAATAAAATAAATAATTAATTGTTAGCTGACAATAAGATGTGGCAAAATACGTTAGCCGTATCATCATCGCGCCGCGCGCCTAAATGCTACAGTACACTTTGAAAGCTCAGCTAACACGTTTATCCACATTGTATCGCCAGCTGACATGAATTCGAACAATTTTCAGATATAAAACTAACACGTATTAAATTTTGTGCCATACTCAAATGATCCGATCTCCTGCATTTTTTATACATCTTGATACGGTCAGCTGACGACGTTATTCACTTATCACATGCAGCTGATATATTTTTTTTTTATGTATATGTTGTAATCCAAGATTTCACAAAAGTATAGCTCTTTTCAAATGATACGAGAAGTTAATTTTTTCAACGACTTTCGCAACCTCCCACGCCTGCACTCCACGTAGTCGTGCCAGCTGACACCTACTGTAATCATTTGTTTTGAGAAAGAAACCTTCTAAAATCAAAATTAATCATACTCAAATCACCTATGAAAATTTGACGGTACCTCCCGGACTATTATTTATTATACTCAGCGACGGCGTAAGGGGATCTATTTCTTTTCCGTAACAACATTTCAACACCAAATAAGTATCCTGAATGAATCAATCTCCACTTCAATGAGTAAATGGTATATTCCCTGAGTGATTTCATTGGACAGTTGAATGTTTTTGTTAGACTTTTCGTGAGTGTGTAATCCATTATATAACCGATCATAAGAAGTTAGACATTTTAGCATTTTCAACAATTTTGAAAAGTGCCACTTTTATGTCAAAATTTGATGAATTGAATTTAAAGATCGACTAGCTCGAGGAATTCCCTCAGAACTATTTCTTTTCGGAATTACCCACGCAAAATGTATACTTTTTTTTCCACCCCACTGCCGGCCGCCATTAATCTACAATACACGTGTATTGTAAGTGAGCATTCACGATACAGCTGTCAGGATGATGGGAGTGAAAAAGTACAGTATACGACTCGGGGATAAGGCCAATTACATGCACTCACGAATGAATATAATGATTTTTCTCTTGGGCGTGATTGAATTCACTTAATGGAAACAGTGAAATGTCAAAATTTCTATCATTTCTAGGATATCAAGAACGAAATCTACGAAAGTAATAAAACATGCCACATTGATGTGAGATGGAATTGAAACTAATAGCTGAAAAACAAATTCTGGAACTGAAAAAACTGGCTCTAGACGAAGTCAGAATAGACGCCGAGATAACAAATGTAGGAGACTCTGATAATAGCGATGATTACAGAAACTCGTCGAGAGAAGAAAAATAAGATTGGTGGTCTCAGGATGTTGGTGAACAATGAATTCGCTGATGACTTTATAAAACCCAATGATGTTCAGTTGCAAATAACCCATGCACTACACAGGAAAACTACTACCAAATTTTAATGCAAATTCATCTGAATTGTTGATGTTAACTACCTAATTGTGTCACTTTTCAAACATTGGAAAATTTCATTCGTCTCAGCCAGTATTTCGAAGAATGGATCAAAAGGCTCCTCAGTTCGCCCAAAAATTCCTCTGACGTTATCGCAACTTTGGAAACTCATTACGGAGGGCCTGAATTCATAATTAAATATTTGATTGATAAGGTTGAGCGACTTCTTTTCCTGAATGTTTATTTTTTCAATACACTAATTCTTTCTGTTAATTTTTATCTAACAGTCGAACGTTTGGATGAAAAAATTTATCTTAGGCCAATACTTGAAAGAGTTTGTAGCAAATCTGGCAGTCGAGTTGAAAGAAGTAATATTGTTTCACTTCGCTAATTGGGCGAAAGAAGTTGGCAGAGCATTTATTCTTTCTTGTAACTCTGTCAACAAGAACGATCGTTCACACATTATCAAGTTAGACATTTATTACGGGAGGAAGGTCGATCTTTCGTACCAAAGAAAAAGTTGGAGAAACGTTAGTTAGCTGTTGCACATGACATTCTGAAAGCGTTCCATCGAGTTTGGCATAGGAGTCTCCTTTCGAAACTGCCGTCTTATGGTTTGCCTTCTCAGTTGTGTGCCCTGTTGGAGAGTTTCTTGTCTGATAATTCTCTGTATATGCCTTCCTCCTTCAAATTTGAGCGATAAATTTTCATTTTCCACATAAAACTTTTTTATTTGGCGAAAGTATGAAAACAAACCGATTGATTTTATCTAATTCGGTTTGTTTGAATGCTTTTGCCTCGAAATAAAAAAGTTTGAGTGTTTCGAAAATGAAAATTTATCTTATTAAATTTGAAGAACGAGTAGTATTTGGAGAGATTATTTTTTGAACAAATAGAAGGAAGAAAAATTTAATTGATCAGTATTTCATTTACATAAGAAGGAAACGAGAATAGGTGAAGATTTTACAAATTTGATATGTCAAACAACGATGTATGCCCTCTATGATCCAGAAGAGATTTGATGCTTACGCAGTGAATATGATAATGCTTGCCGACGATACGAAGAGATGGCGTCAGTAGATAGGCTACCTGTTTCCTAGATAAATGGCAACACTGTCTTATGGAGAATCCCATGTTAATCTGGGGATAAAAGCCAAGCTCGATTTTGCAAATTTTTGGTTCAACATGGGATTCTCCATAAGACAGTGTTGAACATTTTTCCCCAGATCTGCTACTTTTATCTCACGACCAGTTGATCAACGATCTACGAATACCATGAATTTCAGCTATCTAATAGAAAAAAAAGCATCTTCAGCGGATTTGAACTCCGGACCTTTGGCACGGAAGACGAAACTCTTGCCACTGCGCTACCACAGCTCTTATCAGATAGAGGATTTATATTGTATGAATGCGGCCACACACCGTTCAATCATTCATTCAGATTCAATCCTTCTGTAGTTATGATAATTATGAACTTGCTAATATATCTGAAGATTATTCGGTAATACTGAAAATCAATAAAAAAAATCACTTGCAGTCGGATTTGAACCATGCCGAGATCCTTGTAGGAACATTTTGTATCAATGCGACGGTGCCCGAGTTCACACATTTACGAAAATGTTTAGTATTTAGGTATGCTTTGAACCGATAGTAATAGAAATGATGGCTTCGCGGATATGAGGACATATTTATTATGTATCCATTAGTATGTTAGTGAACGTTAGATCCCTAAGCAAAATACATTTTCCACCTAGTTTCTGTTGAATTTCGAACTCCAAATATTTATTATGTTCCTCGAATACACTGAAATGCTATCCAGATCGAATATTGTGACACTTATAAAAAAGGCGGACATTAGAAAAGGAACCCTTATTTCAGAATCAAAAGTGGGGTAATAGTTTTCTAATTGATATGGTGATAGATGATCCATAAGATGAAAAATTCATTATTTATTTTTATCATTATCCGATTGTTGTATCCCAAAGGATAACCTTCAAAAATCGAAACATGTTTTGAGTGAAATGTGATCTGGAGTCGCGAAACATACAGCTGAAAACAAGTTCGATATTCTGAAGGAAAAATGTATCTTCATACGATTCAACAGTGTATGCACTAACACTTGAAGGGTGAGAGTTATGGATATTATCTATTCATTAATTTGTGCCATTTCAAAAAAAAAAACATTAAAATCATCCGATATATTTTGTCGAGATAATGGGTGATGAAAAATGTTCGGGGTTCTCAAAAAATGTACTTTGATCTTTCCAAATGTATGTGAGCATAACTACCTATATTACCCATTACTCGTCTAAACTACTAGTCAGTAAACCTTCTCGAAGAAAATTAATGTCTGTTAGACGTATTGGAGCTTGAAGATGCCGATAGAAAGTGTATCTAGTTCAATATGAAATTCCTTCTTACATGTCAGGGAATGAATGGAATATTCAGATTTCATGCTTGATACTTGCTCAAAGATTATGGACGCGCTGTATCTCAGTATGCTGTGTGGGTTATCTCATCAACTTACTATCACGAAAAATGTTCGGGATTATCAATGGAGATACTTTGATCCTTTTAGATGTATTCGAGCATACCTATATACCACTTGACTAAACTATTGAGTCAGTAAGCATATTGAATGCTTGATGATACCAACAGAAAGTGTAGTTCAATATATAATCCCTTTAACCATATCGGGGAATGAATGAAAAATTCAGATTTCATACTTGATACTTGCTCAAAGGCTATCAACATCGTATCTCAGTGTCACATAATTTTTTATTAGTGATTTGTTTAGACGAATACAAAAGACTGACATTTATTGAAATTGCCATAGAATAGGATGTATTTTAGAAGTATAGAAATATAGAAGCAGATGGCGCTAGGTGATTATGCCAGCTGTTAATTACCCAATTTTTCACAGATCTAATCATCTGAAAGTCATTATTTTGTCTTCATCAATTCATTTATTGATACTTCAACAGTTCAGCAATGATCTTTTCCATCATTTTTCTCCCAATCCAACGGAATGATACAATTTGTTTGTTGTTGTTGGAGTAAAATCGAACATCGCTGCCATTCGGTAAGTTGTCAAGTTATAGTGGTATATCCATAACATAAGTGACTGTGAAATAAATGAAGATACCGAAAAAAAAAGGAAAAGGTTTGTCTATAAATATATATGTGGCTCGATCGGGCTAGCTGATGTTTCATTTTGAGGAATAATGAAATAAATAATTGATATTTTATGCTTCTCAATAGAATTTCAATGCACTCATTAATAATCCATCAGAAAGCAGTTACAGAGTATTGATAACTAAGGATTATTAAAATGGCATATTGAATTGGGAGAAGTATGATTGAAGTTTCGCTTTCAATATTATTAGGTATTAATAAAATATATTTTTCCTCCTAGTTTTTTCAATTCCGAATCGATTTGGATATTTATTTCGTAATTTGAATGTACTGAAATGATATTCCATGTACGAGAAAAGGTTGATATTGAGAGAGGACACCTCGCCTCAGAATCAGAAGATCAACTTATAGTTATATCAAAAAAAAACTCACGTCTTTTGAGAAAGATGTGACCTGGGTTTGCGAAACATATGTAGTGTAGTGTAGGTCCAGATTGTTCGAAGAGAAAAATAACATCTGCGAATGATTGAAGAGTGTCTGCATTTGAAGATGAAAGGTAAGTTAAAGAAAATATTCCTCGACCTGTATCAATTACGTTGATCATTTCAAGGGATCACTTCAATTATGTGACCTAATTTGTCGAGGAAATAGTTCGCACGCTATTTTCAGAGTAAAACAATAGTTCCATATGAATGATGATGGTTATGAGTTCCCCAGCCATATCAACTGGGATTTGTATGTGCAAAGATTCATGAATAATTTCGAGTAATATTTCGTTTTGGATATGTGAGGTTCTTGACCGTTTTTCGCACCACCTAGAGGGTATAGTTTTCTGAGTGTTTGTTGGCTTTGAGAATCTAGAGAGCAAAACATTGCCAGTAGCTATATGTAAATTCCCTTTTGATTTCAGTCGAAAGGATTACCCTTTTTTCAGTGGGTAGTTTTGAGTTTATCTTTTGTTGATACCCACTTGAACTCAGTAATACAGATCATGTTCGTATGAGATATTGAAGATCGTAGCAAAAAAAATTAAATATAAACGAAGGTGTGTGATATGAATCGTATTCATAAGGATTATAGGAAGAAGAAATATAGACACATCTATGGGGAGATTATTTTATTATGATAATAATAATATTTATTCACACAGATAATTTCAAAATACATAAACAGAAAATAGGGAATAAATAGAAAGGTTGACCACAAAAGGAGACCCTTGAATGTGGCTATTTCAGATATTCTAGATCAGTTTACATACATAAAAAATCGAACAGACAATTATTCAATATCACTATGCTAAAAACACATGCATATACATATGATAATAATATAAAGATAGGTAGTACTAATATTTTGCTTACAGGTGGTATGTATTTTGGGTATCAATATACTGGTGAATTATCAATCGAGGTATAGTGAGTATCCATTTTTTATTTCATATTTGAACATTTTGAGAGAATTCAACTATCTTATTTCAGAGGGAACAATATTATATAGTTCGGCTCCTAGGTAGATGCAGATTCGTTGTAAAATATTTTCCCGGGTTTAGAAACGTACGAAGAGTTTGTATATATCTGTTTTATATTATCTGACATATTTCAATAGATATCCATGGGTTCTTGAATCGAGTAATGTCCTAAGGGAAGAGTGCAATAGGTTTCAGGAATCAGGTGGCGTTTGTCATCGTAAGGACTCAGAGCAATCTTCGTTTGCTCCGTTGAATATACCTTGTGCTTATCGGATTTCAGATGTTTTTGGGAAATTGTCTTCTCAACGTGAGTTTCCAAACAGTCCACATAATCCTCGAAGGTAATTCTAGTTTTTACGACGTTATGTTTAACACCTTTTGCTTTTTTCGATACTCCTAAATTGGCGACAATTTGTTTGATCTCATCACATTCATATTCCTCTTGCTTCAACTCTTTTATCAATCTACTGATTCGGTCCACAATGTTGCAGTTTTCATGATAATTGTTGAACAACACATAATTGTCCTTCTCGAAAAAAAAAAAAGAGAAAAAAACTCAAACTTCATGTATGAATAATAAAAGTCAATATGTTCACGTCTAGATGACACTACAGGTATCACTTCGAAGACCAATTCTTCATGAACCGTTAGAAGGCGGGTGGTGTGTTATTTGTGGCCTTGGGGGTTGCGCTCCTATTTCACCCTGTCTTCACTGTCGTCGTCGTCAGTCGTCAGCCTGAGTTAAGTAGTGAAGTGACAACGCTGAATTAGAAAGAGTCGGCCATTTCCATTTGGGTGTGGTGTGATAGAAACGTTGAAGGTGAGAGCCATATGCACTTTAATAATATGAAATTCCAGCTGTACTCTGTATACTACTTAGAGCAGAGAGATGGTGGACATAAATACAGATTTCGCTTCTATATTTCTTCGAATATACTCACCCAATAACAATGTGACTTGTGTGAATGTGATTTTCATTGATACTGTTTTCATAAATGATGAAGGGTGGTTGTAGTCAAGATATTTGCTCTTTCATGTAACCTCCAAGGAATGATAAAAAATTTATATCAATGTCCGAAAGTGTTTATAAGGAAATTAACAAACATAATATATATGCATACGCCAACGCCATGTGAGATCTTATAGTTTATCAATAAATAATGTCACTCCCCAATGTTTTTGTTTTGAAAATTCCACCACTTTCTTGAAACAAGTGATTTTTCTCATTGCATATTCAAATGGCGAACTTCATACTGTCTCAGCTCCTCTTTTCCCAAACACACTATCACCGTTGTGATAGATAGGACAAGATAAAATCAATAATGTAATGTTTTCTACAAATCAAGAATCTAGGAGGTTAGAAATTGCAGTTGAGTTATGTTATGATCAATTCGAGTCAAATCTCGCCAATTTCGCAACAACAAATGCTTATGAATCGAAATACAATTCATTTCATAGATTCCACACAGCTTTTCTGATTGATCATAGTGGTGAAATGAATAGAGAATTATGATTATACTTATTTGCTGATACATCATTCTATTGAGAGATTTGATTTGACCACTATTTTTTCGGCACATGGTATTCTAAAAATATTACTTCTATGACTCTACGAACGTTAGCAGAAATAAACAATGGATTCAGCAATTTCAGGGTAATCAATGTCAAAATTTACAATTCTTTGGAGGAATATCAAGTTGATTTCGAGTCTTCTACGAGTCAAAGTAATCAATTGGAAAATTCAATATATGTTATTCTCCGTAGTGTACTGATAGCACGTTCACTTGTTATGCGAGATACCGGGGTTCAATTCCCCGCATTGGAACCATTTTGACTTCGGTGCGTTGATGTTCTTATAGGGAGCTTCAACTGGTTAACGGAATAACTCATTCTAATCTCTGTTGAATCCTATTGGAATGCACAGTGAATCATGAAGTTATTTTGAATACCTCCAAAGTCAATTTCCGAATTATAACATGGGGGGGGGGGGGGCTAAATTCAGGAATTATATTGGGAACATGGATCCAATTTGGGCAAATTATGATCCTATTCGAGTTCGCACTAAATACTTATCTAGGACGGTTCAAAATAGTCACCCACGCAATTATTGTAGATATATTCTAGACGAACCCTGCATGCCTCAACAGTCCAACTATTTCGAACAGTTCCTGGACTGTTTTTGTTGTGAGCGCACCTTATATAATTTGGAGAGAGTTCACATATAGATCAATGATGGCTGAACGAAAGCTGATATATTTGCTATACTATACTCAGAGTTCATTCTTTCACCAAATATAACCCCCTCCCCAAATAACCATTTTTATCAATCGCTAACAGGTTGGTGTCAATAAGTTGTAAATGTAATCAACCGAGCCAATATGACTCGAAAATATATTTCTGTAACATTTTTCCAGATTCAGTTTAAGTAAGTCGACATAACGCTACCAAAAAAAATATGTTCAAATCAAATTGAAAATTATCGACATCATAGATATTCAGCACCGTTTTGAATATTTTCAAGTCATTAGCGAACGTTCAAATTTGAGTAGGATCATTTACAAAAGAATGAATAGAAAATGATCAATATGTGTACCTTGGGGCTTGAATATGATGATGATGAATAGGTGGCATATGATAGATAGGTGCTAGCACCCAGAAAAAGCAGAAACATTCTTGAAAATGCAAACTGAGGTGTTGGCGAAACATCGAAATTCAAATAAGACGAACCAACAGATAAACTCTTCGGAATAACAGTTGTAAATATATTATTATATTGTTTGGAATATTATATCAACTGCATATACCAAGGTTTACGATAAAATTCGAATTCATTTTATTTTCAATAATTTGGTATACACACAAAATATGTATTTTCAATTTGATAATTAGTAAGCCATGATAAGTAATAATTTGGCAAACTCTTAATTCAACAGTATCAGGCATTGAAATATTTCACTTATAAAGACATATGTACACTATATCCCCAAAAAAAAAAAACCAACGAATTATGTTGTATCATTGAACTCGGTAGATGGAGTTGAAATATTATTTGAAACTACTTTCTCAAATACTTTTTTGATATATATAACTCAAAGCAAGAATTGATCCCACTTGTAAATTTGTAGTGGATCGAGTTTGGGAGTTAGATTTTAGTCAAGTTTCTTGAATAATTCATAATCCTATACATCTTCGCAAAATATTCACATTGATATTCATTCGAATAGTGAAATTCTATATTAATTTTTCATCTTAAGTGTGACACTGTATTTACAAAAATATATTCGTAACTTGATCATCAATAGAATTAATTGTTTCATCTAAGTTTAACTCAGACAGTAATAGAAAAGTATTGAACATTTTCCTTTTATGAAAATCTACTGATCAGAAATGCTGCAAGCTGTCTATCAATTCGCGTATCACGAAGTTTTGAACCTTTATCTAATCGATATTTCTGATTAGTGACATTAGTGTAAATAGACACCCGAAAAAGATTCCATCTCTACCACACTCAGTTCTGGTCCTTGTACGAAAACGGTGGTAATTACTAGGCTGGAAATTCATGTTTCTTCAAAAATATTAACGGTGTCAATCTCAACTGGTGAAATTTCAAGCATAAACTATTATGGGAGTTAATTCAATCCTCAGTGGTTTTCAGAATGATGGTCAATATTCTTACTATGACTAACCACGCATCAGTCCTTGAAGCTGTTTTGAATAGGTAAAAGAAATTGGTCCAATCAAACATCGTTTCTATTTTTCCAGAGTTGCTGCTGTGCTGGATATTTTGGTCATGATTGAACTTTTGATGAGGACTAGTATTCTTTCACAAACAATACTAGATGATTTTCTAGTGAAATAAACCAATACTATCTATGATAAAAACTTTGAGGGATTAATGTTTCTATAGTTTCCATTTCATTATTTGTTCTTTTATATCAAACATTCAGACAAATATCTCCATCACATCAGATATAAGTTTAGGCCATGTAATTGGTTAATGAGTGAAACTTTTATTTTCAACAGGGCGCTTCAAGCAATAATGGTTGAACAATAGTATATTACATACCGACGAGAAACGTGAAACATTGCTTTCGAGAGGAAAATTTTGCTTACCGAGGTTGAATGAAGGTTGAGGTAAGCTATTTCTCGAGATGGAAAATTTCTCAATATTTGTTTACTATTTTACCAACAATCATTTGAAATGCTTTCATGAAGTGAACAAGAATTTAATATTTATTTCAATATATTTTGTGTTCAAGTAGGCATTGCAAATTGACGAATTACTTCATGAAACTCCCTACAAATATCACCATCAATTTTATTGGTAAATATCAATTACTTACGAAAAAGTAGAAATTATATACATAATATGTACATTTTGATTTCGTTAAGATGAATTCGTTTGGCATACCAATGATATTTCACAAATCACAGTTGTGCTATGAGGATTGCTGCAAATAGGCAATGTATTGATTACTTACTGAATATCGGCTGTATTTTGAACATAAAAAATGTATTGGCTTGATGAGTGGGACTGCGATAGATGTTATACCTAGAAAATAGCTGATGAAGTGGGAGCCCTTTATTTTTGAGATTTGAGTAAGGCTTCAGTTATTGAAGATAATTTGTGTTTTCAAGGAAAATGTGGGTACCTTCATTTTTTTGTACGTTCGGTACTGAAATAGATAGTGGTAGCTGTATGTACACGTTAGCGGGGGTATGAACACTTCATTAATTTCGATTAGTAGGATGACGTTTCGAATGAAAGTCGGAGGTTGGTAAGTTTCAAAAGACACCATGAAAATTATTTCCCACCTCGTCTCCTTCTGAGTGAACAATTGGTCTCTTTCCAACCTGTAGTTTGAAAACAAGCATATTTTCGAATAATTGTGAATATAATACTTTTTCTTATACAAGGTGATTCGAAAAGTTCCACTTGCAGATTCGGTTCGATTTTCTCTGAATTCGTTCAGTGTAGATTATGTATTGATCAACTACAATTGAGGTCCATTATTATTCATTAACTAAACTGTTTCACGAATATTCTTATTCCACTGTTTGATGAGAAATAGTTGATACTGGTTGGATATACCTTCATTTGGCATATTTTCGTTTAATAGGGGTCTTTTTTATATGACTATTTATCTGGGGCGCGATTGTAATCATCGTTTCCGGAGTCATTTGTGGGATTTATGGGACATTTTTTTTCTAAATTCTTGGAGTCACTTGCGAAATTGGGATTCATCCATTCAGCTAGAAGACATCCAAGTACTTTGGGGATAAAAAAATGGATAGTTGGATGTAAATCCGTTACATTACTTACTTCTTTGCGTTCCTGATTATTGAATTGAAAAATATCAGTGCATATAGTTCACCGATTCTATAATTTGTTTTGTGAAATCCTATGCCTCTACTGCGCCTAGGATTCATACACCGTACCACAATTTCGCTTCATTAATGATATCATAGATTTGCCCTAGCTTCAGCTCCCAACGTTGTTAGAAGAGTTATGCTTATTTGAAGTTCATATGTGGAATATTTCATTTTTTTTCATTCCTAGAGTCTCAATCTAACTAATAGTTATTTTCGATGAATATTTCACATATTTTATTGGGAGTTCAATTTCCATCTTTGATATACAAGTAAGCTCACTTGAAAAACTGATCATCTTGTGGATTCCAGCATTTTTACTACTGTTATTCCATCTAAAGCTTACAACGGATATTCTGCTTCACTAAAGGTATTGTAGATTTTACAGCGAGGTCAATCTTTATTTTGATATGCAAATGCATATCATTTTGTAGATTACCTCGTTATTTTCCAGTTCAGTGTACCAGCTGATATTACTTAATGACTGCTCGAGAAAAGTTATAGTGGAGAATGAATCATGAAAAAATAGACTGCTTGGAAATAGTTTTTTATATTTTACTTTTAGCAAACACCCTCACCAGTGCACCCAGAAGGCAGAGCCTTGTGCGAACAAGGGTTAGCTGATTATTTTGCGTGCCGAAGTGCGAATACTCACAGTAGTATTACTGAGCGAAATTACGAAAATATGTTGTGATGACCTCGAATATGCATGTGATTTCGTTGAGAAAAATTAAAGTGATGTGGGAAGATAATGAATAAAAATATACCGAATGATAAAGTCAATAGCTAAATAAAATTATGGATAAACCATGGAAGAGAATAGAAACACGATAGATATGAATATTGATGTTAAAAGGCACTAGAATATTACTGATAGGTTCTGAGGAAAATATCAAGTTTAGGCTTTAATTCCATGTGTAATAGAGAAATTATTGGGTGAAGTGAACTTCTTATGGATCAACGTCTATCAACCCTCAACAGGTGTTTTATTTGAATATAAACTCTTGGACGAATGACAGAAAAAAAACTGTAAAAACAGAAAGAAAGTATAAGGAAGCAAGGTTTCTGGAAAAAAATTACTGATAATAGAAACCCCCCCCCCCCCCATCAAGAAAATTCCGTTAGAAGTTTCGATATCATTCTGATAAGATTAATTGAACGTTGGTATCAACAATCATAATTATGCGGAGATGCCAAAGCAGGCTTTATAAGCTATTTCAGTTTGATTCAGACTTACTCATATGGATATCCATTTCAAATTTTTGCTATTGTTTTACTGTTATCATAATTACCTATGCCAAAGACACCACATGAAAAATTTAAAATCTTATTCTCATGGAAAATATTATTCATACTCCCACATATATACAATTCTAATGAAATTGATACCATTCTCTTCTCCCGTTTCTGTAGATATCTCGCAACGAACCTCGCGTAATGCAAACGAATATTTTTTGACTATTGCATACTATTTCGATAAACAATTATGGATGAATGTCATATTATCTATTCTAACCTCTTTTGATTCGATGCTCTAACCTCAACAGTAATTGCATCCTTCAATTAGGCATTCCAGATACTTGTCAAAAATCTCAAATAAACCGAAATGAACCAATCGGCGGCATCTGCCCCCCAGTTGTTTTCTTTTTTATAAGTGTGTGATTGGTTAGAACTGGTATTTGCCCCCCAGACATGACCTGATCTGGAATGACTAATTGAATTATGTGAAAGTATTTCATACCAGTATTACAGAAGAAAAAAAATCATTAGTGATCATCATCCAAAGGTATAAAATTTAAGGATAATCCCATTTGGCATAATATGATGAAGTATCTTATTCCTTTTTTTTGTATACATGTCGGAACTTTGTTATCTTCTATTTGTTTGAATCTCATTGAAATTGCATTTATTTCAATACCGAATTATTTTGCGAAAGTTCAACATTCAGCTTTTGCTGGGTGGCTTTGACGTTTGAATTTCAACTCAGCTATTAGGTTTGTTCCAGCAAAAGTCCAGAACCGTTCAGAACTGTATTGAGTTTGCGCAAAGGCATTCCACCGTTCCAAAAAGTAAATAAAATGCCTTTGCGCAAACTCGATACAGTTCTGAACGGCTCTGGACTTTGTTGGAACAAACCCATTGTACACATTTTTGCGAACTCAACTATCGAATAACGTTGAATAGATCGAGAACCGTTTTGGTATATCCTTTTCAGTATCTGCTGACGCATGGCATGAAATTTATTTGGTTTAGGAAGAATATTAGTATAAACTACGGAAATCAACAAGGAACCTTAACTCTAACTAACGAAATAGAACACACTCTCCGATTGAAACAATAATTTGATAATATCCGTGTATCAAACACACTGATATAATGAGTGAGGACAATGCTTGAGCAATGGGTATTTGTTTTGTCGACGCATTACCACATTATGCCCAACGACTCATCACAGTATCACCAATCCCGAAACAATAACCAACCGTCTGAGTGCTACAACGGTTCATATCACGAAGAGGGACGCTATGTAACAGGAAATTAACACAATTTTCTGTTCCTAGCTAAAGCTCCTAAATTTTTGAATCATAGAATCTAAATTGACGCCGGCAATGAAAGAAGCAAAATTTTGATTCCTGAACGATTTTATACCTATCCATCTGAAGAAGTTACTGTTTCATAAATAATGCAAAACTCTATAGGTGATTTACTACTGCTCGAAGAGAAGCATGCATAATATGTTGTTTATGTTTATCACTCTATAGATCACGAAGAGCCATCGCATTACAATACCTTTTACATGAAGGACTCTTCGAATTGAATCAATACTTGATATGCTTCTATTGACCAATGAAGTTTCATACCAATCTCTCGATAGTGCAAATCACAATGTAAAACCGTATCATCGATCGAAGGAAGTTAGGAAGGATTATATTCAGGACACAAGCTTTTAGCGTCAGCAAATATTATCTCGACTCAATCAAATCTAATTTTTTATGTTTCCAGCCGCAGATGATCCGATGAAGATGCTCATCTAGCAAAAAATGTTGAAAATATCAAAACCCAGAATTCAGTGTAACCATCAAACACAAATGATAGCGTTTAATTCAACAAAGGCAATGATCGGGTTATTGTAAAAATTTTACTCAATGTGGTCGCTTGCTATAGAAATTGTGTGGGTATCTGAATCGACAAACAAAAACAAAATGGTATACTCTTTTCGAGAACAGCTGGTAAACAGATACTGCGATTCGCTATCAATCTTGATCAGTTCATAACTCGTTCTAATCAGCTTTCATAGTCTTTGTATGGTAAATATCTTCACAAGAAAATATATTTTCTGCTATTCCAATGAATACTATAGAATATATTGTATCTGACGAATACATGTCTTCAGAAAAGTATTTCTTGAAAGAGTGACCTCCACTTCCTTTCAGGACAAATCAACCCCAATAAAACTGAACCTTTCTATCTGTAATAGTGGTTAGCTTACATCAAAATATTTGTTTCTATTGTAGAGATATAATGCTTAGTTGAAGATGAAATATCATTTTTATAACCTCTGATACAGATTTTTCCTACTAGGTGCTGCTGCTTACAGCCTACCTGCTCAGAAGTATTTCATGGTTATATATAGCAAGGTTTCACATCGTTGGATCAGTTACCGTGCAATCTTCATGCTGATAACTTGCTTCTGCAGTTTTTGAAAATGTTTGCCGCTATAATAAAATATGTTGCATCCATTCTTGGTGTTATAACACACGAATATGACGCAAAAACAGTTCAAGATGGAATTCAAGAGTGTTATAAAGCTACCAAAAGAATTAAAAGAGCTATCAAAAATGCTTCTACAATGGGAGAGAAACAGAATCTGCTGGCATCTTTGGCCAATATAACAACTTTACGCAATCAGTTGAAGTCTGAGATGAAGAAAGGAGCAGGCTTGAAAACTAGAAGAGAAACAGCCACAAATCGTGTTCATTGGGAAGATTCTATATCGGCGTTCGATTCTCGTATCCGAACCGGTATCATATCCAATTTGAAACATAAAGACCCAAAGGCATTTTTAACCGACTGCAAAGCGATCTTCAGGAGGCGAATTTTGAATGCACTGAAAAAAGATGAATCAATAAAAGTAAATACGGCTTTTAGTGGTGAATTCGAGATTGTCAAAGGAGATCGTCTCTGCACTGAATATAAATATTTCACAACCTCCAACGTGGCAATCTACAGAGACACCGATTTGAATAAGTGGTTCGAAGATAATATCATGAAGCCGACAATGAACAATTTGGAAGAGTTCCAGGAGCGTGACAGCGGTTGGGCGCTGAAAGCAGTAGTGAATCTGGGAGTGAACATTAATAAATTCGTACCGATGAGAGGCTCATCATATATCGAGCTTCCCTCTCAAATAAAACGAAAAAAAGCATGCATTAATGTTAAAAATGACGATAATGCTTGTTTCGCTTGGGCCATTGTTTCGGCATTATATCCAGTTCAAAACAATTCTGACAATATCTCGTCATATCCCGATTATTCGAAGGTTCTGAACTTGAAAGGAATCCACTTTCCGATGAAAATCAATCAGGTACGATTATTTGAACTTCAAAATGATGTATCAGTGAACATTTATGCACTGAAACTTTCAGCATCCAAGTATACTGTATTACCGCTCAGATTGAGTATTGAAAAGGAAAAGAAAAAACACGTGAATCTACTCATGATTCAAGATGAGTACTATGATGAGAGTCGTAAGGATTCAAAAAATGTCCATGATACTATATCACCAACTAAGACCCATTTTGTTTGGATAAAAGATTTATCCAGGCTTGTAAGCAGACAACTCAGCACAGATAGTTACAAAAAGTATTTTTGTGAAAGATGTTTTCACTATTTTTCCACGCAAGCTAAGCTGGACAAACATTTAGAAGACTGCTCGAGAATAAAGGAGTGTCTACCCAGATTACCTGAAAAAGGAAAAAATATCTTGAAGTTCAAAAATTTCAGAAATAAAATTGAATTACCTTTCGTCATATATGCCGATCTAGAGAGTGTATTGGTACCTGTACAAGATAGGAATAAGTATCAACAACATATTCCAGCTTCTATCGGATATTTTGTGAAATGCTCCTATGATGATTCGCTATCGTTTTATCGTACATATCGTGGGGAAGATTGCATGAAATGGTTTGCCAAAGAGCTAGAGCAGTTTGCTGAAGATGTTGCAACAGTATTCCAGTGCCCCTTTGACATTGATATGTCAGCTGAGCAAGAAATTCAATTCAGAGCAGCTACACATTGTCATATATGTGAACAGCCCTTCACAGAGAACAACAAGAGAGTCCGTGATCATAACCACCTAATACCGAAAAATAATTATCGTGGGGCGGCACATAATGAGTGCAATATCAACTACCAGGATGATCAAACTCTTCCAATTGTCTTCCACAACTTATCGGGATACGATGCACATTTCATTATAAAAAACATCGCATTGGATATCGATGGAACGATTGATTTGTTACCAATAACAAAGGAAAAATATATATCGTTTACCAAAAATATTTCTAACAGCAAGATTCACTTCAGATTCATCGACTCCTTCAGATTCATGAACTCTTCGTTGGATACGTTGGCATCATATCTAACTGAATTTCCAAACCTCATATCGCAGTTTTCGAAACTCTCGTACGAAGAACAGCGGATTTTGACGAAAAAGGGTGTACTGCCCTATGATTATATCGATTCTTTTGCAAGATTCGATGAGGACTGCTTACCCCCCATCGAAACGTTTTATAATAAGTTGGAGGATAAACCATGTTCGAGAAGATCCTACGCACGTGCTAAAACTGTATGGGAAACTTTCAAAATGAAAACATTGGGAGAATATACAGATTTATATCTGAAGACTGATGTCATGCTCTTGGCCGATGTATTCCAGCAATTCCGCTCGAGTTGTCATAAAACTTATGGTTTGGATCCTGCACACTATTTCACTCTACCTGGATACACTTGGGATGCTATGTTGTACAAAACAAAACAGCAGCTTGAGCTTCTCACTGATGTGGATCAGTTATTATTTTTCGAAAAGGGAACAAGAGGTGGGTTGAGTCAAGTTTGTTCCAAAAGACGAGCTACGGCTAATAATAAGTACATGAATGATGAGTATGATACATCGAAGCCTGACTCCTATCTCATGTATTTTGATGTGAACAATCAATATGGTTGGGCTATGTCGCAATATTTACCCTACGGAAAATTTGAATGGACAGATACGAACATCGATGTAACATCTATACCTGACGATGCCTCAGAAGGTTTCACGTTAGAAGTTGATCTAGAGTACCCTTCCAACCATCATGATATGCATAAGGATTTGCCATTTTGTCCCAGTCATATAAATCCCAAGACTGGGAAATCTCGAGCCGAATGTTCACCGGATGTCAAACATTTCAAATTGATGGCTACTCTTCAATCGAAGAAAAACTATGTAATCCATTACAGAAATCTCAAGCAGGCGTTGGCAAATGGCCTGATACTAACGAAGATACATCGTGTTCTGAAATTCAAGCAATCTGCATGGTTGAAACCCTACATTGATTTGAACACCCGTCTGCGAACGGCTGCCCAGAACGAGTTTGAGAAGAACTTATTCAAGCTGATGAATAATGCAGTGTTTGGTATGTACTACCCCTCCAAAATTATCTTCATTTCAATATTTTTTTTTGCAGGAAAAACGATGGAAAATCTGAGGAAACACTCCGACGTTCGACTTGTGACGCAATGGGAGGGACGATATGGAGCTGAAGCTAGAATCTCAAATCCTCGATTCAGGAGTTTGACCATATTCGAGTCGAACTTAGTTGCCATTGAACTAGGAAAGTCTGAAATACTCTTCAACAAACCTATATATGTGGGAATGACAGTGCTCGATTTGGCAAAATTAACCATTTATGATTTTCACTATGGATATATGATTCAAAAGTTTGGGGAAGATTGCACTGCAGTATATACTGACACGGACAGTTTGATATATGAAATTAAAAATTCTGATCCATACATGCTAATAAAACAGGATTGCCAGCAATATTTCGATACTAGCGATTATCCATCAGATAATATCTTCAATATTCCACAAGTCAATAAAAAAGTGATTGGATTGATGAAGGATGAAAACAATGGAAAAATAATGATTGATTTTGTTGGACTCAGATCAAAATTATACACAACTAAAACTGCAACATCTGTGGACCAAATCAGTCGATTGATAAAAGAGTTGAAGCAAGAGGAATATGAATGTGATGAGATCAAACAAATTGTTGCCAATTTAGGAGTATCGAAAAAAGCAAAAGGTGTTAAACATAACGTCGTAAAAACTAGAATTACCTTCGAGGATTATGTGGACTGTTTGGAAACTCACGTTGAGAAGACAATTTCCCAAAAACATCTGAAATCCGATAAGCACAAGGTATATTCAACGGAGCAAACGAAGATTGCTCTGAGTCCTTACGATGACAAACGCCACCTGATTCCTGAAACCTATTGCACTCTTCCCTTAGGACATTACTCGATTCAAGAACCCATGGATATCTATTGAAATATGTCAGATGATATAAAACAGATATATACAAACTCTTCGTACGTTTCTAAACCCGGGAAAATATTTTACAACGAAGCTGCATCTACCTAGGAGCCGAACTATATAATATTGTTCCCTCTGAAATAAGATAGCTGAATTCTCTCAAAATGTTCAAATATGAAATAAAAAATGGATACTCACTATACCTCGATTGATAATTCACCAGTATATTGATACCCAAAATACATACCACCTGTAAGCAAAATATTGGTACATACCTCGATTGATAATTCACTAGTATATTGATACCCAAAATACATACCACCTGTAAGCAAAATATTGGTACTACCTATCTTTATATTATTATCATATGTATATGCATGTGTTTTTAGCATAGTTATATTGAATAATTGTCTGTTCGATTTTTTATGTATGTAAACTGATCTAGAATATCTGAAATAGCCACATTCAAGGGTCTCCTTTTGTGGTCAACCTTTCTATTTATTCCCTATTTTCTGTTTATGTATTTTGAAATTATCTGTGTGAATAAATATTATTATTATCATAATAAAATAATCTCCCCATAGATGTGTCTATATTTCTTCTTCCTATAATCCTTATGAATACGATTCATATCACACACCTTTGTTTATATTTAATTTTTTTTGCTACGATCTTCAATATCTCATACGAACATGATCTGTATTACTGGGTTCAAGTGGGTATCAACAAAAGATAAACTCGAAACTACCCACTGAAAAAAGGGTAATCCTTTCGACTGAAATCACAAGGGAATTTACATATAGCTACTGGCAATGTTTTGCTCTCTAGATTCTCAAAGCCAACAAACACTCAGAAAACTATACCCCCTAGGTGGTGCGAAAAACGGTCAAGAACCTCACATATCCAAAACAAAATATTACTCGAAATTATTCATGAATCTTTGCACATACAAATCCCAGTTGATATGGCTGGGAACTCATAACCATCATCATTCATATGGAACTATTGTTTTACTCTGAAAATAGCGTGCGAACTATTTCCTCGACAAATTAGGTCACATAATTGAAGTGATCCCTTGAAATGATCAACGTAATTGATACAGGTCGAGGAGAATTTTCTTTAACTTACCTTTTATCTTCAAATGCAGACACTCTTCAATCATTCGCAGATGTTATTTTTCTCTTCGAACAATCTGGACCTACACTACACTACATATGTTTCGCAAACCCAGGTCACATCTTTCTCAAAAGACGTGAGTTTTTTTTTGATATAACTATAAGTTGAAGATTAAAGGAATGTTTGAATCTTACTGGTTATCTACTACTACTTCAGTTCGAAACAATTTATCCGATCTTCTGATTCTGAGGCGAGGTGTCCTCTCTCAATATCAACCTTTTCTCGTACATGGAATATCATTTCAGTACATTCAAATTACGAAATAAATGTCCAAATCGATTCGGAATTGAAAAAACTAGGAGGAAAAATATATTTTATTCATACCTAATAATATTGAAAGCGAAACTTCAATCATACTTCTCCCAATTCAATATGCCATTTTAATAATCCTTAGTTATCAATACTCTGTAACTGCTTTCTGATGGATTATTAATGAGTGCATTGAAATTCTATTGAGAAGCATAAAATATCAATTATTTATTTCATTATTCCTCAAAATGAAACATCAGCTAGCCCGATCGAGCCACATATATATTTATAGACAAACCTTTTCCTTTTTTTTTCGGTATCTTCATTTATTTCACAGTCACTTATGTTATGGATATACCACTATAACTTGACAACTTACCGAATGGCAGCGATGTTCGATTTTACTCCAACAACAACAAACAAATTGTATCATTCCGTTGGATTGGGAGAAAAATGATGGAAAAGATCATTGCTGAACTGTTGAAGTATCAATAAATGAATTGATGAAGACAAAATAATGACTTTCAGATGATTAGATCTGTGAAAAATTGGGTAATTAACAGCTGGCATAATCACCTAGCGCCATCTGCTTCTATATTTCTATACTTCTAAAATACATCCTATTCTATGGCAATTTCAATAAATGTCAGTCTTTTGTATTCGTCTAAACAAATCACTAATAAAAAATTATGTGACACTGAGATACGATGTTGATAGCCTTTGAGCAAGTATCAAGTATGAAATCTGAATTTTTCATTCATTCCCCGATATGGTTAAAGGGATTATATATTGAACTACACTTTCTGTTGGTATCATCAAGCATTCAATATGCTTACTGACTCAATAGTTTAGTCAAGTGGTATATAGGTATGCTCGAATACATCTAAAAGGATCAAAGTATCTCCATTGATAATCCCGAACATTTTTCGTGATAGTAAGTTGATGAGATAACCCACACAGCATACTGAGATACAGCGCGTCCATAATCTTTGAGCAAGTATCAAGCATGAAATCTGAATATTCCATTCATTCCCTGACATGTAAGAAGGAATTTCATATTGAACTAGATACACTTTCTATCGGCATCTTCAAGCTCCAATACGTCTAACAGACATTAATTTTCTTCGAGAAGGTTTACTGACTAGTAGTTTAGACGAGTAATGGGTAATATAGGTAGTTATGCTCACATACATTTGGAAAGATCAAAGTACATTTTTTGAGAACCCCGAACATTTTTCATCACCCATTATCTCGACAAAATATATCGGATGATTTTAATGTTTTTTTTTTGAAATGGCACAAATTAATGAATAGATAATATCCATAACTCTCACCCTTCAAGTGTTAGTGCATACACTGTTGAATCGTATGAAGATACATTTTTCCTTCAGAATATCGAACTTGTTTTCAGCTGTATGTTTCGCGACTCCAGATCACATTTCACTCAAAACATGTTTCGATTTTTGAAGGTTATCCTTTGGGATACAACAATCGGATAATGATAAAAATAAATAATGAATTTTTCATCTTATGGATCATCTATCACCATATCAATTAGAAAACTATTACCCCACTTTTGATTCTGAAATAAGGGTTCCTTTTCTAATGTCCGCCTTTTTTATAAGTGTCACAATATTCGATCTGGATAGCATTTCAGTGTATTCGAGGAACATAATAAATATTTGGAGTTCGAAATTCAACAGAAACTAGGTGGAAAATGTATTTTGCTTAGGGATCTAACGTTCACTAACATACTAATGGATACATAATAAATATGTCCTCATATCCGCGAAGCCATCATTTCTATTACTATCGGTTCAAAGCATACCTAAATACTAAACATTTTCGTAAATGTGTGAACTCGGGCACCGTCGCATTGATACAAAATGTTCCTACAAGGATCTCGGCATGGTTCAAATCCGACTGCAAGTGATTTTTTTTATTGATTTTCAGTATTACCGAATAATCTTCAGATATATTAGCAAGTTCATAATTATCATAACTACAGAAGGATTGAATCTGAATGAATGATTGAACGGTGTGTGGCCGCATTCATACAATATAAATCCTCTATCTGATAAGAGCTGTGGTAGCGCAGTGGCAAGAGTTTCGTCTTCCGTGCCAAAGGTCCGGAGTTCAAATCCGCTGAAGATGCTTTTTTTTCTATTTGATAGCTGAAATTCATGGTATTCGTAGATCGTTGATCAACTGGTCGTGAGATAAAAGTAGCAGATCTGGGGAAAAATGTTCAACACTGTCTTATGGAGAATCCCATGTTGAACCAAAAATTTGCAAAATCGAGCTTGGCTTTTATCCCCAGATTAACATGGGATTCTCCATAAGACAGTGTTGCCATTTATCTAGGAAACAGGTAGCCTATCTACTGGCGTCACACCTCTCATTGAACAAGGTTGATAATTGAGAATTTTTATGAAATTAAAATCGCGCCAGAAGGAACGTAAAATCATTCGTTGTGTCGTATCAAAATATTCATACAACGGTTTCTTCTCATACAATAAAAAATCAATTGTATTTAATAAAATCTAATTGTACGCCATCTTCATTTGAGTTGAGGAAACCTTAAATATTTGAATCGGTCGTTAGCTATATCTGTCATAAAGTTGGGGTTTTGAGCTATTTACGTGTTTGAGAGTTCATTGAAAGTTATGTTGTGTTATTATTATGCTGAGAAAAAAAAAGAGTATGACTATTAATAATAAGGCAACTCTTCATTCATGATAATTTATATAAATATGAGCCAGTTCAATAGAATCGACGCGGTAAAC
Source organism: Zygogramma bicolorata (assembly GCA_032362365.1). Classification (NCBI taxonomy): domain Eukaryota; kingdom Metazoa; phylum Arthropoda; class Insecta; order Coleoptera; family Chrysomelidae; genus Zygogramma; species Zygogramma bicolorata. The sequence continues at coordinate 164,273 of JAVJAQ010003410.1, read as the reverse complement.
CGTATAGTTTTGACAGTTCAAAGGTAAACAACGTTTTATCAAAAGAACCAGGCAGTTTTATCAGTATAATACCCAATGATTGGCTAGAATAACCATAGAATAACCCGCTACTATTGGTTGAAATGCCAAAAACGTCATATTTTGACAAGTGAAAGAAATAATCACTTTAGAAGCATTAACGATGTTTTGGCAAAAATAATAGAAAGGGATAACATCAACTTGGTAAAATTCTTCTCTTTACCCGAATAAAGCTGATCCATCTTTATCTGAAATTCATCAGCGGCAACAAGTAACTCAATGCTAGGAATGACGTTCAGTTATACTTCCCAGTAGTTTGAATTCCTATTCCTTGCAAAGAAATACGTCACTTCTCGTCAGCTTCTTATGATCCACAACATTCTTATCATGTGGCCCTCTGAGAATTTTATATATATATATATATATATATATATATATATATATATATATATACATATATATATATCATTTTATCGATTTAACTACCCTGGATAATTTCTTGTAATTCTTCCCAACTCAAATTCTCCATCAATTATGAAACTTGTATCTTATACTCCGTCATTCTTCATTTTACCATTATTACCCGGACTATCACTGAATTTTACCCCGACGCGACGGTGTCTTCCATGAAACTTGATCTGAAAGCTACTCAGGAGTGATAGAGGCTATATTTTTTCATTCCTTAATGAAATTAATGGAAGGCGTGTTTCGTATTTCAGTGAAATTCATCGCTAAACGGGGTTGAAAAGGGGTAGAAAGTTGTTTAGGGAGATAATCAACGTACAGCCTAAACCGCCGATCGTAGAGATCTGAAACTTGAAGGGTGTGTTCTTTGTATGCCATAGGCATTCAATAAAAGAGGGTTTTCCGAAGAATCATCCCAAAGGGCGAAGAATTGGGGTCAAAGATTGTAAGGGACCACGTGATTCCTAGGTCGAATCTACTTCAAATTTTCCATAAATTCTCTTTAACATAATTGGTGGAAAAAGGTGTTTCGCATTTCATTGTAATTCATCGCCTAACGGGATTTATAGCTTCTCTATAGTTTTCTGGATTTCTAACCTACCACAATCTGAAAAAATTAAAAATAATATTGGAATCTATACGAGTGTAGCGTGTGTGTAACAGTTCCTTCTGGATAGAAACAAGTCCAATTAGTCATCAACTTCTAATATAACTCAAATTTTATATATATATATATATATATATATATATATATATATATATATATATATACATATATATATATAAAACGAGTATGATCGTGACTGTGCAATATCTAGTGTATTGGTAGTTTTGAGGATGCAGTCAGTAGATATTCCTCCAAAGAAAACTCTTTGTTATTTTGTCAAGCTTTCGAAAATTGTTATTTTCTTCTTGCCCTAAAGAAAGTTTTCTTTGAAGGAATATCTACTGACTGCATCCCCAAAACTACCAATACACTATATATATATATATATATATATATATATATATATATATATATATATATATATATATTTATGCGAAATTGGTATTCTGGATCTATTGATTTTCGACGTTTCGCCAACATCTCAGTTGGCATTTTCAAGAATGTTACTGCTCCTACTTGGTGCTAGCAACTGTGCAGGTCACCACAAACCAGACCGACCGTTACTACCTGAACAGTCATTAGCCAAAGGTCCGACAACCATAATCAATCCGACGGCTGAGGGAGCAGATCATATCGGCTACAATTTACGACCGAGAAATCATTTAAAAACTGGCAGAAGTTTT